>JARYGA010032454.1:0-208203 GCA_030545235.1 Helianthus tuberosus | reverse complement strand
GGCGTAAGATTCTCAATGGTGTAAAATTAAAATGGGATATACCGGGCTAGGATTCGAGTTACAGGAACAAGGGCCAAACCAACCACCCAAGAATGGAATCGTCGAGCGAAAACACTTGACAACCTCCTAGAAGCAGCGTTTCTTACCACCGGACCTTTCTCCATCAATTAGGAATCTGATGTCGTCACTAAACACATTCCTTAAATTGTAGCCATTTGTTGAGTGTTTTTTTTGTGTCTAATCCGCATATATATCACCATTGCCCTTGATTTTCTTGACTGTATATCTCTTAAATATCAACATATACACGTGTGATTTAGTTTACGAAGATTTTTCAATGCCGAGAACCTCGATCAGAGAGTAAAAAAGGCGTAAGGTTCACAATGGTGTAAAATTAAAATGGGATATACCGGGCTAGGATTCCAGTTACAGGAACAAGGGCCAAACCAACCACCCAAGAATGGAATCGTAAAGCGAAAACACTTGACAACCTCCTGGAAGCAGCTTTTCTTGCCACCAGACCTTTCTCCATCAATTAGGAATCTGATGCCCTCACTAAACACATTCCTTAAATTGTAGCCATTTGTTGAGTGTTTTTTTTGGTGTCTAATACGCGTATATATCACCATTGCCTTTGATTTTCTTGACTGTATATCTCTTAAATGTCAACATATACACGTGTGATTTAGTTTACGAAGATTTTTCAATGCCAAGAAACTCGATCAGAGAGTAAAAAAGGCGTAAGGTTCACAATGGTGTAAAATTAAAATGGGATATACCGGGCTAGCATTCGACTTACAGGAACAAGGGCCAAACCAACCACCCAAGAATGGAATCGTCGAACGAAAACAGTTGACAACCTCCTCGAAGCAGCTTTTCTTGCCACCAGACCTTTCTCCATCAATTAGGAATTTGATGCCGTCACTAAACACATTCCTTAAATTGTAGCCATTTGTTGAGTGTTTTTTTTTTTGGTCTCTAATCCGCATATATATCACCATTGCCTTTGATTTTCTTGACTGTATATCTCTTAAATATCAACATATACACTTGTGATTTAGTTTACGAAGATTTTTCAACGGCGAGAACCTCGATCAAGGAGTAAAAAAGGCGTAAGATTCTCAATGTTGTAAAATTAAAATGGGATATACCGGGCTAGGATTCGAGTTACAGGAACAAGGGCCAAACCAACCACCCAAGAATGGAATCGTTGAGCGATAACACTTGACAACCTCCTAGAAGCAGCTTTTCTTTCCACCGGACCTTTCTCCATCAATTAGGAATCTGATGCCGTCACTAAACACATTCCTTAAATTGTAGCCATTTGTTGAGTGTTTTTTTTGGTGTCTAATCCGCATATATATCACTATTGCCCTTGATTTTCTTGACTGTGTATCTCTTAAATATCAACATATACACGTGTGATTTAGTTTACGAAGATTTTTCAATGCCGAGAACTTCGATCAGAGAGTAAAAAAGGCATAAGGTTCACAATGGTGTAAAATTAAAATGGGATATACCGGGCTAGGATTCCAGTTACAGGAACAAGGGCCAAACCAACCACCCAAGAATGGAATCGTAAAGCGAAAACACTTGACAACCTCCTGGAAGCAGCTTTTCTTGCCACCAGACCTTTCTCCATCAATTAGGAATCTGATGCCCTCACTAAACACATTCCTTAAATTGTAGCCATTTGTTGAGTTTTTTTTTGGTGTCTAATACGCGTATATATCACCATTGCCGTTGATTTTCTTGACTGTATATCTCTTAAATGTCAACATATACACGTGTGATTTAGTTTACGAAGATTTTTCAATGCCGAGAAACTCGATCAGAGAGTAAAAAAGGCGTAAGGTTCACAATGGTGTAAAATTAAAATGGGATATACCGGGCTAGCATTCGACTTACAGGAACAAGGGCCAAACCAACAACCCAAGAATGGAATCGTCGAACGAAAACAGTTGACAACCTCCTAGAAGCAGCTTTTCTTGCCACCAGACCTTTCTCCATCAATTAGGAATTTGATGCCGTCACTAAACACATTCCTTAAATTGTAGCCATTTGTTGAGTGTTTTTTTTGGTCTCTAATCTGCATATATATCACCATTGCCCTTGATTTTCTTGACTGTATATCTCTTAAATATCAACATATACACGTGTGATTTAGTTTACGAAGATTTTTCAACGGCGAGAACCTCGATCAAGGAGTAAAAAAGGCGTAAGATTCTCAATGGTGTAAAATTAAAATGGGATATACCGGGCTAGGATTCTAGTTACAGGAACAAGGGCCAAACCAACCACCCAAGAATGGAATCGTCGAGCGAAAACACTTGACAACCTCCTAGAAGCAGCTTTTCTTGCCACCAGACCTTTCTCCATCAATTAGGAATTTGATGCCGTCACTAAACACATTCCTTAAATTGTAGCCATTTGTTGAGTGTTTTTTTTTTGTGTCTAATCCGCATATATATCACCATTGCCCTTGATTTTCTTGACTGTATATCTCTTAAATATCAACATATACACGTGTGATTTAGTTTACGAAGATTTTTCAATGCCGAGAACCTCGATCAGAGAGTAAAAAAGGCGTAAGGTTCACAATGGTGTAAAATTAAAATGGGATATACCGCGCTAGGATTCCAGTTACAGGAACAAGGGCCAAACCAACCACCCAAGAATGGAATCGTAAAGCGAAAACACTTGACAACCTCCAAGAAGCAGCTTTTCTTGCCACCAGACCTTTCTCCATCAATTAGGAATCTGATGCCCTCACTAAACACATTCCTTAAATTGTAGCCATTTGTTGAGTGTTTTTTTTTTGTGTCTAATCCGCATATATATCACCATTGCCCTTGATTTTCTTGACTGTATATCTCTTAAATATCAACATATACACGTGTGATTTAGTTTACGAAGATTTTTCAATGCCGAGAACCTCGATCAGAGAGTAAAAAAGGCGTAAGGTTCACAATGGTGTAAAATTAAAATGGGATATACCGGGCTAGGATTCCAGTTACAGGAACAAGGGCCAAACCAACCACCCAAGAATGGAATCGTAAAGCGAAAACACTTGACAACCTCCTGGAAGCAGCTTTTCTTGCCACCAGACCTTTCTCCATCAATTAGGAATCTGATGCCGTCACTAAACAGGTTCCTTAAATTGTAGCCATTTGTTGAGTGTCTTTTTTCTGGTGTCTAATCCGCATATATATCACCATTGCCATTGATTTTCTTGACTGTATATCTTTTAAATGTCAACATATACACATGTGATTTAGTTTACGAAGATTTTTCAATGCCGAGAACCTCGATCAGAGAGTAAAAAAGGCGTAAGGTTCTCAATGGTGAAAATTAAAATGGGATATACCGGGCTAGGATTCGAGTTACAGGAACAAGGGCCAAACCAACCACCCAAGAATGGAATCGTCGAGCGAAAACACTTGTCAACCTCCTAGAAGCAGCATTACTTACCATCAGACCTTTCTCCATCAATTAGGAATCTGATGCCATCACTAAACAGATTCCTTAAATTGTAGCCATTTGTTGAGTGTTTTTTTTTGGTGTCTAATCCGCATATATATCACCATTGCCCTTGATTTTCTTGACTGTGTATCTCTTAAATATCAACATATACACGTGTGATTTAGTTTACGAAGATTTTTCAATGCCGAGAACCTCGATCAGAGAGTAAAAAAGGCATAAGGTTCACAATGGTGTAAAATTAAAATGGGATATACCGGGCTAGGATTCCAGTTACAGGAACAAGGGCCAAACCAACCACCCAAGAATGGAATCGTAAAGCGAAAATACTTGACAACCTCCTAGAAGCAGCTTTTCTTGCCACCAGACGTTTCTCCATCAATTAGGAATCTGATGCCGTCACAAAACACATTCCTTAAATTGTAGCCATTTGTTGAGTGTTTTTTTTTTGTGTCTAATACGCAAATATATCACCATTGCCCTTGATTTTCTTGACTGTATATCTCTTAAATATCAACATATACACGTGTGATTTAGTTTACGAAGATTTTTCAATGCTGTGAACCTCGACCAGAGAGTAAAAAAGGCGTAAGGTTCACAATGGTATAAAATTTAAATGGGATATACCGGGCTAGCATTCGAGTTACAGGAACAAGGGCCAAACCAACCACTCAAGAATGGAATCGTCGAGCAAAAACACTTGACAACCTCCTAGAAGCAGCTTTTCTTGCCAGCAGACCTTTCTCCATCAGTTAGGAATCTGATGCCATCACTAAACACATTCCTTAAATTGTAGCCCTTTGTTGAGTGTTTTTTTTTGTGTCTAATCCGCATATATATCACCATTGCCCTTGATTTTCTAGACTGTATATCTCTTAAATGTCAACATATACACGTGTGATTTAGTTTACGAAGATTTTTCAATGCCGAGAACCTCGACCAGAGAGTAAAAAAGGCGTAAGGTTCACAATGGTGTAAAATTAAAATGGGATATACCGGGCTAGCATTCGAGTTACAGGAACAAGGGCCAAACCAACCACCCAAGAATGGAATCGTCGAGTGAAAACACTTGACAACCTCCTAGAAGCAGCTTTTCTTGCCACCAGACCTTTCTCCATCAATTAGGAATCTTATGCCGTGACTAAACACATTCCTTAAATTGTAGCCATTTGTTGAGTGTTTTTTTTGGTGTCTAATCCGCAAATATATCACCATTGCCCTTGATTTTCTTAAATGTATATCTCTTAAATATCAACATATACACGTGTGATTTAGTTTACGAAGATTTTTCAATGCTGAGAACCTCGATCAAAGAGTAAAAAAGGCGTAAGGTTCTCAATGGTGTAAAATTAAAATGAGATATACCGGGCTAGGATTCGAGTTACAGGAACAAGGGACAAACCAACCACTCAAGAATGGAATCGTCGAGCGAAAACACTTGCAACCTCCTAGAAGCAGCTTTTCTTACCACCAGACCTTTCTCAATTAATTAAGAATCTGATGCCGTCACTAAACACATTCCTTAAATTGTAGCCATTTGTTGAGTGTTTTTTTTGGTGTCTAATCCGCATATATATCACCATTGCCCTTGATTTTTTTGACTGTATATCTCTTAAAAATCAACATATACACGTGTGATTTAGTTTACGAAGATTTTTCAATGCCGAGAACCTCCATCAGAGAGTAAAAAAGGCGTAAGGTTCACAATGTTGAAAAATTAAAATGGGATATACCGGGCTAGGATTCGAGTTACAGGAACAAGGGCCAAACCAACCACCCATGAATGGAATCGTCGAGCGAAAACACTTGACAACCTCCTAGAAGCAGCTTTTCTTGCCACCAGACCTTTCTCCATCAATTTGGAACCTGATGCCGTCACTAAACACGTTCCTTAAATTGTAGCCATTTGTTGAGTGTTTTTTTTGGTGTCTAATCCGCATATATATCACCATTGCCATTGATTTTCTTGACTGTATATCTTTTAAATGTCAACATATACACATGTGATTTAGTTTACGAAGATTTTTCAATGCCGAGAACCTCGATCAGAGAGTAAAAAAGGCGTAAGGTTCTCAATGGTGTAAAATTAAAATGGGATATACCGGGCTAGGATTCGAGTTACAGGAACAAGGGCCAAACCAACCACCCAAGAATGGAATCGTCGAGCGAAAACACTTGTCAACCTCCTAGAAGCAGCTTTTCTTACCACCAGACCTTTCTCAATTAATTAAGAATCTGATGCCGTCACTAAACACATTCCTTAAATTGTAGCCATTTGTTGAGTGTTTTTTTTTGGTGTCTAATCCGCATATATATCACCATTGCCCTTGATTTTTTTGACTGTATATCTCTTAAAAATCAACATATACACGTGTGATTTAGTTTACGAAGATTTTTCAATCCCGAGAACCTCCATCAGAGAGTAAAAAAGGCGTAAGGTTCACAATGTTGAAAAATTAAAATGGGATATACCGGGCTAGGATTCGAGTTACAGGAACAAGGGCCAAACCAACCACCCATGAATGGAATCGTCGAGCGAAAACACTTGACAACCTCCTAGAAGCAGCTTTTCTTGCCACCAGACCTTTCTCCATCAATTTGGAACCTGATGCCGTCACTAAACACGTTCCTTAAATTGTAGCCATTTGTTGAGTGTTTTTTTTGGTGTCTAATCCGCATATATATCACCATTGCCATTGATTTTCTTGACTGTATATCTTTTAAATGTCAACATATACACATGTGATTTAGTTTACGAAGATTTTTCAATGCCGAGAACCTCGATCAGAGAGTAAAAAAGGCGTAAGGTTCTCAATGGTGTAAAATTAAAATGGGATATACCGGGCTAGGATTCGAGTTACAGGAACAAGGGCCAAACCAACCACCCAAGAATGGAATCGTCGAGCGAAAACACTTGTCAACCTCCTAGAAGCAGCTTTTCTTACCACCAGACCTTTCTCAATTAATTAAGAATCTGATGCCGTCACTAAACACATTCCTTAAATTGTAGCCATTTGTTGAGTGTTTTTTTTTGGTGTCTAATCCGCATATATATCACCATTGCCCTTGATTTTTTTGACTGTATATCTCTTAAAAATCAACATATACACGTGTGATTTAGTTTACGAAGATTTTTCAATCCCGAGAACCTCCATCAGAGAGTAAAAAAGGCGTAAGGTTCACAATGTTGAAAAATTAAAATGGGATATACCGGGCTAGGATTCGAGTTACAGGAACAAGGGCCAAACCAACCACCCATGAATGGAATCGTCGAGCGAAAACACTTGACAACCTCCTAGAAGCAGCTTTTCTTGCCACCAGACCTTTCTCCATCAATTTGGAACCTGATGCCGTCACTAAACACGTTCCTTAAATTGTAGCCATTTGTTGAGTGTTTTTTTTGGTGTCTAATCCGCATATATATCACCATTGCCATTGATTTTCTTGACTGTATATCTTTTAAATGTCAACATATACACATGTGATTTAGTTTACGAAGATTTTTCAATGCCGAGAACCTCGATCAGAGAGTAAAAAAGGCGTAAGGTTCTCAATGGTGTAAAATTAAAATGGGATATACCGGGCTAGGATTCGAGTTACAGGAACAAGGGCCAAACCAACCACCCAAGAATGGAATCGTCGAGCGAAAACACTTGTCAACCTCCTAGAAGCAGCTTTTCTTACCACCAGACCTTTCTCAATTAATTAAGAATCTGATGCCGTCACTAAACACATTCCTTAAATTGTAGCCATTTGTTGAGTGTTTTTTTTTTGTGTCTAATCCGCATATATATCACCATTGCCTTGATTTTCTTGACTGTATATCTCTTAAATATCAACATATACACGTGTAATTTAGTTTACGAAGATTTTTCAATGCCGAGAACCTCGATCAGAGAGTAAAAAAGGCGTAAGGTTCACAATGGTGTAAAATTAAAATGGGATGTACCGGGGTAGGATTCGAGTTACAGGAACAAGGGCCAAATGAACCACCCAAGAATGGAATCGTCAAGCGAAAACACTTGACAACCTCCTAGAAGTAACTTTTCTTGCCACCAGACCTTTCTCCATCAATTAGAAATCTGATGCCGTCACTAAACACATTCCTTAAATTGTAGCCATTTGTTGAGTGTTTTTTTTGGTGTCTAATCCGCATATATAACACCATTGCACTTGATTTTCTTGACTGTATATCTCTTAAAAATCAACATATACACGTGTGATTTAGTTTACGAAGATTTTTCAATGCCGAGAACCTCGATCAGAGAGTAAAAAAGGCGTAAAATTTCACAATGGTGTAAAATTAAAATGGGATATACCGGGCTAGCATTCGAATTACAGGAACAAGGGCCAAACCAACCACCCAAGTATGGAATTGTCGAGCGAAAACACTTGACAACCTCCTAGAAGCAGCTTTTCTTGCCACCAGACCTTTCTCCATCAGTTAGGAATTTGATGCCATCATTAAACACATTCCTTAAATTGTAGCCCTTTGTTGAGTGTTTTTTTTTTGTGTCTAATCCGCATATATATCTCTTAAATGTCAACATATACACGTGTGATTTAGTTTACGAAGATTTTTCAATGCCGAGAACCTCGACCAGAGAGTAAAAAAGGCGTAAGGTTCACAATAGTGTAAAATTAAAATGGGATATACCGGGCTAGGATTCGAGTTACAGGAACAAGGGCCAAACCAACCACTCAAGAATGGAATCGTCGAGCGAAAACACTTGACAACCTCCTAGAAGCAGCTTTTCTTACCACCAGACCTTTCTCCATTAATTAGGAATCTGATGACGTCACTAAACACATTCCTTAAATTGTAGCCATTTGTTGAGTGTTTTTTTTGGTGTCTAATCCGCATATATATCACCATTGCCCTTATTTTCTTGACTGTATATCTCTTAAAAATCAACATATACACGTGTGATTTAGTTTACGAAGATTTTTCAATACCGAGAACCTCCATCAGAGAGTAAAAAAGGCGTAAGGTTCACAATGTTGTAAAATTAAAATGGGATATACCGGGCTAGGATTCGAGTTACAGGAACAAGGGCCAAACCAACCACCCAAGAATGGAATCGTCGAGCGAAAACACTTGTCAACCTCCTAGAAGCAGCATTACTTACCACCAGACCTTTCTCCATCAATTAGGAATCTGATGCCGTCACTAAACACATTCCTTAAATTGTAGCCATTTGTTGAGTGTTTTTTTTTTGTGTCTAATCCGCATATATATCACCATTGCCTTGATTTTCTTGACTGTATATCTCTTAAATATCAACATATACACGTGTAATTTAGTTTACGAAGATTTTTCAATTCGAGAACCTCGATCAGAGGGTAAAAAGGCGTAAGGTTCACAATGGTGTAAAATTAAAATGGGATGTACCGGGGTAGGATTCGAGTTACAGGAACAAGGGCCAAACCAACCACCCAAGAATGGAATCGTCAAGCGAAAACACTTGACAACCTCCTAGAAGTAACTTTTCTTGCCCCCAGACCTTTCTCCATCAATTAGGAATCTGATGCCGTCACTAAACACATTCCTTAAATTGTAGCCATTTGTTGAGTGGTTTTTTTTTGGTGTCTAATCCGCATATATATCACCATTGCACTTGATTTTCTTAACTGTATATCTCTTAAAAATCAACATATACACGTGTGATTTAGTTTACGAAGATTTTTCAATGCCGAGAACCTCGATCAGAGAGTAAAAAAGGCGTAAGGTTCACAATGGTGTAAAATTAAAAAGGGATATACCCGGCTAGGATTCGAGTTACAGGAACAAGGGCCAAACCAACCACCCAAGAATGGAATCGTCGAGCGAAAACCCTTGACAACCTCCTAGAAGCAGCTTTTCATGCCACCAGACCTCTCTTCATCAATTAGGAATCTGATGCCATCACTAAACACATTCCTTAAAGTGTAGCCATTTGTTGAGTGTTTTTTTGGTGTCTAATACGCAAATATATCACTATTGCCCTTGATTTTCTTGACTGTATATCTCTTAAATATCAACATATACACGTGTGATTTAGTTTACGAAGATTTTTCAAAGCCAAGAACCTCGATCAGAATGTAAAAAAGGTGTAAGGTTCACAATGGTGGAAAATTAAAATGTGATATACCGGGCTAGGATTCGAGTTACTGGGACAAGGGCCAAACCAACAACCCAAGAATGGAATCGTCGAGCGAAAACACTTGACAACCTCCTAGAATCAGCTTTTCTTTCCACCAGACTTTTCTCCATCAATTGGGAATCTGATGGCGTCACTAAACTCATTCCTTAAATTGTAGCCATTTGTTGAGTGTTTCTTTTTTTTTTGGTGTCTAATCCGCAAATATATCACCATTGCCCTTGATTTTCTTAAATGTATATCTCTTAAATATCAACATATACACGTGTGATTTAGTTTACGAAGATTTTTCAATGCGGAGAACCTCGATCAAAGAGTAAAAAAGGCGTAAGGTTCTCAATGGTGTAAAATTAAAATGGGATATACCGGGCTAGGATTCGAGTTACAGGAACAAGGGCAAAACCAACCACCCAAGAATGGAATCGTCGAGCGAAAACACTTGACAACCTCCAAGAAGCAGCTTTTCTTACCACCAGACCTTTCTCCATTAATTAGGAATCTGATGCCGTCACTAAACACATTCCTTAAATTGTAGCCATTTGTTGAGTGTTTTTTTTTGTGTCTAATCCGCATATATATCACCATTGCCCTTGTTTTTCTTGACTGTATATCTCTTAAATATCAACATATACACGTGTGATTTAGTTTACGAAGATTTTTCAATGCCGAGAACCTCCATCAGAGAGTAAAAAAGGCGTAAGGTTCACAATGTTGTAAAATTAAAATGGGATATACCGGGCTAGGATTCGAGTTACAGGAACAAGGGCCAAACCAACCACCCAAGAATGGAATCGTCGAGCGAAAACACTTAACAACCTCCTAGAAGCAGCTTTTCTTGCCACGAGACCTTTATCCATCAATTAGGAATCTGATGCCGTCACTAAACACGTTCCTTAAATTGTAGCCATTTGTTGAGTGTTTTTTTTTTTTGTGTCTAATCCACATATATATCACCATTGCCATTGATTTTCTTGACTGTATATCTTTTAAATGTCAACATATACACATGTGACCTAGTTTACGAAGATTTTTCAATGCCGAGAACCTCGATCAGAGAGTAAAAAAGGCGTAAGGTTCTCAATGGTGTAAAATTAAAATGGGATATACCGGGCTAGGATTCGAGTTACAGGAACAAGGGCCAAACCAACCACCCAAGAATGGAATCGTCGAGCGAAAACACTTGTCAACCTCCTAGAAGCAGCATTACTTACCACCAGACCTTTCTCCATCAATTAGGAATCTGATGCCGTCACTAAACACATTCCTTAAATTGTAGCCATTTGTTGAGTGTTTTTTTTTTGTGTCTAATCCGCATATATATCACCATTGCCTTGATTTTCTTGACTGTATATCTCTTAAATATCAACATATACACGTGTAATTTAGTTTACGAAGATTTTTCAATTCGAGAACCTCGATCAGAGGGTAAAAAGGCGTAAGGTTCACAATGGTGTAAAATTAAAATGGGATGTACCGGGGTAGGATTCGAGTTACAGGAACAAGGGCCAAACCAACCACCCAAGAATGGAATCGTCAAGCGAAAACACTTGACAACCTCCTAGAAGTAACTTTTCTTGCCCCCAGACCTTTCTCCATCAATTAGGAATCTGATGCCGTCACTAAACACATTCCTTAAATTGTAGCCATTTGTTGAGTGGTTTTTTTTTGGTGTCTAATCCGCATATATATCACCATTGCACTTGATTTTCTTAACTGTATATCTCTTAAAAATCAACATATACACGTGTGATTTAGTTTACGAAGATTTTTCAATGCCGAGAACCTCGATCAGAGAGTAAAAAAGGCGTAAGGTTCACAATGGTGTAAAATTAAAAAGGGATATACCCGGCTAGGATTCGAGTTACAGGAACAAGGGCCAAACCAACCACCCAAGAATGGAATCGTCGAGCGAAAACCCTTGACAACCTCCTAGAAGCAGCTTTTCATGCCACCAGACCTCTCTTCATCAATTAGGAATCTGATGCCATCACTAAACACATTCCTTAAAGTGTAGCCATTTGTTGAGTGTTTTTTTGGTGTCTAATACGCAAATATATCACTATTGCCCTTGATTTTCTTGACTGTATATCTCTTAAATATCAACATATACACGTGTGATTTAGTTTACGAAGATTTTTCAAAGCCAAGAACCTCAATCAGAATGTAAAAAAGGTGTAAGGTTCACAATGGTGGAAAATTAAAATGTGATATACCGGGCTAGGATTCGAGTTACTGGGACAAGGGCCAAACCAACAACCCAAGAATGGAATCGTCGAGCGAAAACACTTGACAACCTCCTAGAATCAGCTTTTCTTTCCACCAGACTTTTCTCCATCAATTGGGAATCTGATGGCGTCACTAAACTCATTCCTTAAATTGTAGCCATTTGTTGAGTGTTTCTTTTTTTTTTGGTGTCTAATCCGCAAATATATCACCATTGCCCTTGATTTTCTTAAATGTATATCTCTTAAATATCAACATATACACGTGTGATTTAGTTTACGAAGATTTTTCAATGCGGAGAACCTCGATCAAAGAGTAAAAAAGGCGTAAGGTTCTCAATGGTGTAAAATTAAAATGGGATATACCGGGCTAGGATTCGAGTTACAGGAACAAGGGCAAAACCAACCACCCAAGAATGGAATCGTCGAGCGAAAACACTTGACAACCTCCAAGAAGCAGCTTTTCTTACCACCAGACCTTTCTCCATTAATTAGGAATCTGATGCCGTCACTAAACACATTCCTTAAATTGTAGCCATTTGTTGAGTGTTTTTTTTTGTGTCTAATCCGCATATATATCACCATTGCCCTTGTTTTTCTTGACTGTATATCTCTTAAATATCAACATATACACGTGTGATTTAGTTTACGAAGATTTTTCAATGCCGAGAACCTCCATCAGAGAGTAAAAAAGGCGTAAGGTTCACAATGTTGTAAAATTAAAATGGGATATACCGGGCTAGGATTCGAGTTACAGGAACAAGGGCCAAACCAACCACCCAAGAATGGAATCGTCGAGCGAAAACACTTAACAACCTCCTAGAAGCAGCTTTTCTTGCCACGAGACCTTTATCCATCAATTAGGAATCTGATGCCGTCACTAAACACGTTCCTTAAATTGTAGCCATTTGTTGAGTGTTTTTTTTTTTGTGTCTAATCCACATATATATCACCATTGCCATTGATTTTCTTGACTGTATATCTTTTAAATGTCAACATATACACATGTGACCTAGTTTACGAAGATTTTTCAATGCCGAGAACCTCGATCAGAGAGTAAAAAAGGCGTAAGGTTCTCAATGGTGTAAAATTAAAATGGGATATACCGGGCTAGGATTCGAGTTACAGGAACAAGGGCCAAACCAACCACCCAAGAATGGAATCGTCGAGCGAAAACACTTGTCAACCTCCTAGAAGCAGCATTACTTACCACCAGACCTTTCTCCATCAATTAGGAATCTGATGCCGTCACTAAACACATTCCTTAAATTGTAGCCATTTGTTGAGTGTTTTTTTTTGTGTCTAATCCGCATATATATCACCATTGCCCTTGATTTTCTTGACTGTATATCTCTTAAATATTAACATATACACGTGTAATTTAGTTTACGAAGATTTTTCAATGCCGAGAACCTCGATCAGAGAGTAAAAAAGGCGTATGGTTCACAATGGTGTAAAATTAAAATGGGATGTACCGGGCTAGGATTCGAGTTACAGGAACAAGGGCCAAACCAACCACCCAAGAATGGAATCGTTGAGCGAAAACCCTTGACAACCTCCTAGAAGCAGCTTTTCATGCCACCAGACCTTTCTCCATTAATTAGAAATCTGATGCCGTCACTAAACATATTCCTTAAATTGTAGCCATTTGTTGAGTGTTTTTTTTTGTGTCTAATCCGCATATATATCACCATTGCCCTTGATTTTCTTGACTGTATATCTCTTAAATATCAACATATACACGTGTGATTTAGTTTACGAAGATTTTTCAATGCCGAGAACCTCCATCAGAGAGTAAAAAAGGCGTAAGGTTCACAATGGTGTAAAATTAAAATGGGATGTACCGGGCTAGAATTCGAGTTACAGGAACAAGGGCCGAAACAACCACCCAAGAATGGAATTGTCGAGCGAAAACCCTTGACAACCTCCTAGAAGCAGCTTTTCATGCCACCAGACCTCTCTTCATCAATTAGGAATCTGATGCCGTCACTAAACACATTCCTTAAATTGTAGCCATTTGTTGAGTGTTTTTTTTGGTGTCTAATCCGCATATATATCACCATTGCCCTTGATTTTCTTGATTGTATATCTCTTAAATATCAACATATACACGAGTGATTTAGTTTACGAAGATTTTTCAATGCCGAGAACCTCCATCAGAGAGTAAAAAAGGCGTAAGGTTCACAATGTTGTAAAATTAAAATGGGATTTACCGGGCTAGGATTTGAGTTACAGCAACAAGGGCCAAACCAACCACCCAAGAATGGAATCGTCGAGCGAAAACACTTGACAACCTCCTAGAAGCAGCTTTTCTTGCCACCAGACCTTTCTCCATCAATTAGGAATCTGATGCCGTCACTAAACACGTTCCTTAAATTGTAGCCATTTGTTGAGTGTTTTTTTTTTTGTGTCTAATCCGCATATATATCACCATTGCCATTGATTTTCTTGACTGTATATCTTTTAAATGTCAACATATACACATGTGATTTAGTTTACGAAGATTTTTCAATGCCGAGAACCTCGATCAGAGAGTAAAAAAGGCGTAAGGTTCTCAATGGTGTAAAATTAAAATGGGATATAACGGGCTAGGATTCGAGTTACAGGAACAAGGGCCAAACCAACCACCCAAGAATGGAATCGTCGAGCGAAAACACTTGTCAACCTCCTAGAACCAGCTTTACTTACCACCAGACCTTTCTCCATCAATTAGGAATCTGATGCCGTCACTAAACACATTCCTTAAATTGTAGCCATTTGTTGAGTGTTTTTTTTTGTGTCTAATCCGCATATATATCACCATTGCCCTTGATTTTCTTGACTGTATATCTCTTAAATATCAACATATACACGTGTAATTTAGTTTACGAAGATTTTTCAATGCCGAGAACCTCGATCAGAGAGTAAAAAAGGCGTAAGGTTCACAATGGTGTAAAATTAAAATGGGATGTACCGGGCAAGGATTCGAGTTACAGGAACAAGGGCCAAACCAACCACCCAAGAATGGAATCGTCAAGCGAAAACACTTGACAACCTCCTAGAAGTAACTTTTCTTGCCACCAGACCTTTCTCCATCAATTAGGAATCTGATGCCGTCACTAAACACATTCCTTAAATTGTAGCCATTTGTTGAGTGTTTTTTTTGGTGTCTAATCCGCATATATATCACCATTGCCATTGATTTTCTTGACTGTATATCTTTTAAATGTCAACATATACACATGTGATTTAGTTTACGAGGATTTTTCAATGCCGAGAACCTCGATCAGAGAGTAAAAAAGGCGTAAGGTTCTCAATGGTGTAAAATTAAAATGGGATATAACAGGCTAGGATTCGAGTTACAGGAACAAGGGCCAAACCAACCACCCAAGAATGGAATCGTCGAGCGAAAACACTTGTCAACCTCCTAGAACCAGCTTTACTTACCACCAGACCTTTCTCCATCAATTAGGAATCTGATGCCGTCACTAAACACATTCCTTAAATTGTAGCCATTTGTTGAGTGTTTTTTTTTGTGTCTAATCCACATATATATCACCATTGCCCTTGATTTTCTTGACTGTATATCTCTTAAATATCAACATATACAGGTGTGATTTAGTTTACGAAGATTTTTCAATGCCGAGAACCTCCATCAGAGAGTAAAAAAGGCGTAAGGTTCACAATGTTGTAAAATTAAAATGGGATATACCGGGCTAGGATTCGAGTTACAACAACAAGGGCCAAACCAACCACCCAAGAATGGAATCGTCGAGCGAAAACACTTGACAACCTCCTAGAAGCAGCTTTTCTTGCCACCAGACCTTTCTCCATCAATTAGGAATCTGATGCCGTCACTAAACACGTTCCTTAAATTGTAGCCATTTGTTGAGTGTTTTTTTTTTGGTGTCTAATCCGCATATATATCACCATTGCCATTGATTTTCTTGACTGTATATCTTTTAAATGTCAACATATACACATGTGATTTAGTTTACGAAGATTTTTCAATGCCGAGAACCTCGATCAGAGAGTAAAAAAGGCGTAAGGTTCTCAATGGTGTAAAATTAAAATGGGATATAACGGGCTAGGATTCGAGTTACAGGAACAAGGGCCAAACCAACCACCCAAGAATGGAATCGTCGAGCGAAAACACTTGTCAACCTCCTAGAACCAGCTTTACTTACCACCAGACCTTTCTCCATCAATTAGGAATCTGATGCCGTGACTAAACACATTCCTTAAATTGTAGCCATTTGTTGAGTGTTTTTTTTTTGTGTCTAATCCGCATATATATCACCATTGCCCTTGATTTTCTTGACTGTATATCTCTTAAATATCAACATATACACGTGTAATTTAGTTTACGAAGATTTTTCAATGCCGAGAACCTCGATCAGAGAGTAAAAAAGGCGTAAGGTTCACAATGGTGTAAAATTAAAATGGGATGTACCGGGCTAGGATTCGAGTTACAGGAACAAGGGCCAAACCAACCACCTAAGAATGGAATCGTCAAGCGAAAACACTTGACAACCTCCTAGAAGTAACTTTTCTTGCCACCAGACCTTTCTCCATCAATTAGGAATCTGATGCCGTCACTAAACACATTCCTTAAATTGTAGCCATTTGTTGAGTGTTTTTTTTTTGGTGTCTAATCCGCATATATATCACCATTGCCATTGATTTTCTTGACTGTATATCTTTTAAATGTCAACATATACACATGTGATTTAGTTTACGAAGATTTTTCAATGCCGAGAACCTCGATCAGAGAGTAAAAAAGGCGTAAGGTTCTCAATGGTGTAAAATTAAAATGGGATATAACGGGCTAGGATTCGAGTTACAGGAACAAGGGCCAAACCAACCACCCAAGAATGGAATCGTCGAGCGAAAACACTTGTCAACCTCCTAGAACCAGCTTTACTTACCACCAGACCTTTCTCCATCAATTAGGAATCTGATGCCGTCACTAAACACATTCCTTAAATTGTAGCCATTTGTTGAGTGTTTTATTTTTTGTGTCTAATCCGCATATATATCACCATTGCCCTTGATTTTCTTGACTGTATATCTCTTAAATATCAACATATACACGTGTAATTTAGTTTACGAAGATTTTTCAATGCCGAGAACCTCGATCAGAGAGTAAAAAAGGCGTAAGGTTCACAATGGTGTAAAATTAAAATGGGATGTACCGAGCTAGGATTCGAGTTACAGGAACAAGGGCCAAACCAACCACCCAAGAATGGAATCGTCAAGCGAAAACACTTGACAACCTCCTAGAAGTAACTTTTCTTGCCACCAGACCTTTCTCCATCAATTAGGAATCTGATGCCGTCACTAAACACATTCCTTAAATTGTAGCCATTTGTTGAGTGTTTTTTTTGGTGTCTAATCCGCATATATATCACCATTGCCATTGATTTTCTTGACTGTATATCTTTTAAATGTCAACATATACACATGTGATTTAGTTTACGAGGATTTTTCAATGCCGAGAACCTCGATCAGAGAGTAAAAAAGGCGTAAGGTTCTCAATGGTGTAAAATTAAAATGGGATATAACAGGCTAGGATTCGAGTTACAGGAACAAGGGCCAAACCAACCACCCAAGAATGGAATCGTCGAGCGAAAACACTTGTCAACCTCCTAGAACCAGCTTTACTTACCACCAGACCTTTCTCCATCAATTAGGAATCTGATGCCGTCACTAAACACATTCCTTAAATTGTAGCCATTTGTTGAGTGTTTTTTTTTGTGTCTAATCCACATATATATCACCATTGCCCTTGATTTTCTTGACTGTATATCTCTTAAATATCAACATATACACGTGTGATTTAGTTTACGAAGATTTTTCAATGCCGAGAACCTCCATCAGAGAGTAAAAAAGGCGTAAGGTTCACAATGTTGTAAAATTAAAATGGGATATACCGGGCTAGGATTCGAGTTACAACAACAAGGGCCAAACCAACCACCCAAGAATGGAATCGTCGAGCGAAAACACTTGACAACCTCCTAGAAGCAGCTTTTCTTGCCACCAGACCTTTCTCCATCAATTAGGAATCTGATGCCGTCACTAAACACGTTCCTTAAATTGTAGCCATTTGTTGAGTGTTTTTTTTTTGGTGTCTAATCCGCATATATATCACCATTGCCATTGATTTTCTTGACTGTATATCTTTTAAATGTCAACATATACACATGTGATTTAGTTTACGAAGATTTTTCAATGCCGAGAACCTCGATCAGAGAGTAAAAAAGGCGTAAGGTTCTCAATGGTGTAAAATTAAAATGGGATATAACGGGCTAGGATTCGAGTTACAGGAACAAGGGCCAAACCAACCACCCAAGAATGGAATCGTCGAGCGAAAACACTTGTCAACCTCCTAGAACCAGCTTTACTTACCACCAGACCTTTCTCCATCAATTAGGAATCTGATGCCGTGACTAAACACATTCCTTAAATTGTAGCCATTTGTTGAGTGTTTTTTTTTTGTGTCTAATCCGCATATATATCACCATTGCCCTTGATTTTCTTGACTGTATATCTCTTAAATATCAACATATACACGTGTAATTTAGTTTACGAAGATTTTTCAATGCCGAGAACCTCGATCAGAGAGTAAAAAAGGCGTAAGGTTCACAATGGTGTAAAATTAAAATGGGATGTACCGGGCTAGGATTCGAGTTACAGGAACAAGGGCCAAACCAACCACCTAAGAATGGAATCGTCAAGCGAAAACACTTGACAACCTCCTAGAAGTAACTTTTCTTGCCACCAGACCTTTCTCCATCAATTAGGAATCTGATGCCGTCACTAAACACATTCCTTAAATTGTAGCCATTTGTTGAGTGTTTTTTTTTGGTGTCTAATCCGCATATATATCACCATTGCCATTGATTTTCTTGACTGTATATCTTTTAAATGTCAACATATACACATGTGATTTAGTTTACGAAGATTTTTCAATGCCGAGAACCTCGATCAGAGAGTAAAAAAGGCGTAAGGTTCTCAATGGTGTAAAATTAAAATGGGATATAACGGGCTAGGATTCGAGTTACAGGAACAAGGGCCAAACCAACCACCCAAGAATGGAATCGTCGAGCGAAAACACTTGTCAACCTCCTAGAACCAGCTTTACTTACCACCAGACCTTTCTCCATCAATTAGGAATCTGATGCCGTCACTAAACACATTCCTTAAATTGTAGCCATTTGTTGAGTGTTTTTTTTTTGTGTCTAATCCGCATATATATCACCATTGCCCTTGATTTTCTTGACTGTATATCTCTTAAATATCAACATATACACGTGTAATTTAGTTTACGAAGATTTTTCAATGCCGAGAACCTCGATCAGAGAGTAAAAAAGGCGTAAGGTTCACAATGGTGTAAAATTAAAATGGGATGTACCGAGCTAGGATTCGAGTTACAGGAACAAGGGCCAAACCAACCACCCAAGAATGGAATCGTCAAGCGAAAACACTTGACAACCTCCTAGAAGTAACTTTTCTTGCCACCAGACCTTTTTCCATCAATTAGGAATCTGATGCCGTCACTAAACACATTCCTTAAATTGTAGCCATTTGTTGAGTGCTTTTTTTTGTGTCTAATCCGCATATATATCACCATTGCCCTTGATTTTCTTGACTGTATATCTCTTAAAAATCAACATATACACGTGTGATTTAGTTTACGAAGATTTTTCAATGCCGAGAACCTCGACCAGAGAGTAAAAAAGGCGTAAGGTTCACAATGGTGTAAAATTAAAAAGGGATATACCGGGCTAGGATTCAAGTTACAGGAACAAGGGCCAAACCAACCACCCAAGAATGGAATCGTCGAGCGAAAACCCTTAACAACCTCCTAGAAGCAGCTATTCATGCCACCAGACCTTTCTTCATCAATTAGGAATCTGAGGCCGTCACTAAACACATTCGTTAAATTGTAGCTATTTGTTGAGTGTTTCTTTTTTTTTTTGGTGTCTAATCCGCATATATATCACCATTGCCCTTGATTTTCTTGACTGCATATCTCTTAAATATCAACATATACACGTGTGATTTAGTTTACGAAGATTTTTCAAAGCCGAGAACCTCGATCAGAGTGTAAAAAAGGCGTAAGGTTCACAATGGTGTAAAATTAAAATGTGATATACCGGCTAGGATTCGAGTTACTGGGACAAGGGCCAAACCAACCACCCAAGAATGTAATCGTCGAGCGAAAACACTTGACAACCTCCTAGAAGCAGCTTTTCTTTCCACCAGACCTTTCTCCATCAATTAGGAATCTGATGCCGTCACTAAACTCATTCCTTAAATTGTAGCCATTTGTTGAGTGTTTCTTTTTTTTTGGTGTCTAATCCGCATATGTATCACCACTGCCCTTTATTTTCTTGACTGTATATCTCTTAAATGTCAACATATACACGTGTGATTTAGTTTACGAAGATTTTTCAATGCCGAGAACCTCGATCAGAGAGTAAAAAAGGCGTAAGGTTCACAATGGTGTAAAATTAAAATGGGATATACCGGGCTAGGAATCTAGTTACAGGAACAAAGGCCAAACCAACAACCGAAGAATGGAATCGTCGAGCGAAAACACTTGACAAACCTCCTAGAAGCAGCTTTTCTTGCCACCAGACCTTTATCCATCAATTAGGAATCTGATGCCGTCACTAAACAAATTCCATAAATTGTAGCCATTTGTTGAGTTTTTTTTTTGTGTCTAATCTGCATATATATCTCCATTGCCCTTGATTTTCTTGACTGTATATCTTTTAAATGTCAACATATACACGTGTAATTTAGTTTACGAAGATTTTTCAATGCCTTGAACCTCGATCAGAGAGTAAAAAAGGCGTAAGGTTCACAATGGTGTAAAATTAAAATGGGATATACCGGGCTAGGATTCGAGTTACAGGAACAAGGGCCAAACCAACCACCCAAGAATGGAATCATCAAGCGAAAACACTTGACAACCTCCTAGAAGCAGCTTTTCTTGCCACCAGACCTTTCTCCATTAATTAGGAATCTGATGCCCTCACTAAACACATTCCTTAAATTGTAGCCATTTGTTGAGTGTTTTGTTTTTTTTGGTGTCTAATCCGCATATATATCACCATTGCCCTTGATTTTCTCGACTGTATATCTCTTAAATATCAACATATACACGTGTGATTTAGTTTACGAAAATTTTTCAATGCCAAGAACCTCGACTGGAGAGTAAAAAAGGCGTAAGGTTCACAATGGTGTAAAATTAAAATGGGATATACCGGGCTAGGAATCGAGTTACGGGAACAACGGCCAAACTAACAACCGAAGAATGGAATCGTCGAGCGAAAACACTTGACAACCTCCTAGAAGCAGCTTTTCTTGCCACCAGACCTTTCTCCATCAATTAGGAATCTGATGCCGTCACTAAACACATTCCTTAAATTGTAGCCATTTGTTGAGTGTTTTTTTTGGTGTCTAATCTGCATATATATCTCCATTGCCCTTGATTTTCTTGACTGTATATCTTTTAAATGTCAACATATACACGTGTGATTTAGTTTACGAAGATTTTTCAATGCCGAGAACATGGATCAGAGAGTAAAAAAGGCGTAAGGTTCACAATGGTGTAAAATAAAAATGGGATATACCGGGCTAGGAATCGAGTTACAGGAACAAGGGCCAAACCAACAACCGAAGAATGGAATCGTCGAGCGAAAACACTTGACAACCTCCTAGAAGCAGCTTTTCTTGCCACCAGACCTTTCTCCATCAATTAGGAATCTGTTGCCGTCACTAAACACATTCCATAAATTGTAGCTATTTGTTGAGTGTTTTTTTTGTGTCTGATCTGCACATATATCTCCATTGCCCTTGATTTTCTTGACTGTATATCTTTTAAATGTCAACATATACACGTGTGATTTAGTTTACGAAGATTTTTCAATGCCTTGAACCTCGATCAGAGAGTAAAAAAGGCGTAAGGTTCACAATGGGGTAAAATTAAAATGGGATATACCGGGCTAGGATTCGAGTTACAGGAACAAGGGCCAAACCAACCACCCAAGAATGGAATCATCGAGCGAAAACACTTGACAAACTCCTAGAAGCAGCTTTTCTTGCCACCAGACCTTTCTCCATCAATTAGGAATCTAATGCCCACACTAAACACATTCCTTAAATTGTAGCCATTTGTTGAGTGTTTTGTTTT
This sequence comes from Helianthus tuberosus, assembly GCA_030545235.1. Taxonomy (NCBI): domain Eukaryota; kingdom Viridiplantae; phylum Streptophyta; class Magnoliopsida; order Asterales; family Asteraceae; genus Helianthus; species Helianthus tuberosus. The sequence continues at coordinate 186,178 of JARYGA010032454.1, read as the reverse complement.
TTTGGTGTCTAATCCGCATATATATCACCATTGCCCTTGATTTTCTCGACTGTATATCTCTTAAATATCAACATATACACGTGTGATTTAGTTTACGAAAATTTTTCAATGCCGAGAACCTCGATAAGAGAGTAAAAAAGGCGTAAGGTTCACAAGGTGTAAAATTAAAATAGGATATACCGGGCTTGGAATCGAGTTACGGGAACAAGGGCCAAATTAACAACCGAAGAATGGAATCGTCGAGCGAAAACACTTGACAACCTCCTAGAAGCAGCTTTTCTTGCCACCAGACCTTTCTCCATCAATTAGGAATCTGATGCCGTCACTAAACACATTCCTTAAATTGTCGCCATTTGTTGAGTGTTTTTTTTGGTGTCTAATCTGCATATATATCTCCATTGCCCTTGATTTTCTTGACTGTATATCTTTTAAATGTCAACATATACACGTGTGGTTTAGTTTACGAAGATTTTTCAATGCCAAGAACATGGATCAGAGAGTAAAAAAGGCGTAAGGTTCACAATGGTGTAAAATTAAAATGCGATATACCGGGCTAGGAATCGAGTTACAGGAACAAGGGCCAAACCAACAACCGAAGAATGGAATCGTCGAGCGAAAACACTTGACAACCTCCTAGAAGCAGCTTTTCTTGCCACCAGACCTTTCTCCATCAATTAGGAATCTGATGCCGTCACTAAACACATTCCATAAATTGTAGCCATTTGTTGAGTGTTTTTTTTGTGTCTGATCTGCACATATATCTCCATTGCCCTTGATTTTCTTGACTGTATATCTTTTAAATGTCAACATATACACATGTGATTTAGTTTACGAAGATTTTTCAATGCCTTGAACCTCGATCAGAGAGTAAAAAAGGCGTAAGGTTCACAATGGGGTAAAATTAAAATGGGATATACCGGGCTAGGATTCGAGTTACAGGAACAAGGGCCAAACCAACCACCCAAGAATGGAATCATCGAGCGAAAACACTTGACAAACTCCTAGAAGCAGCTTTTCTTGCCACCAGACCTTTCTCCATCAATTAGGAATCTGATGCCCTCACTAAACACATTCCTTAAATTGTAGCCATTTGTTGAGTGTTTTGTTTTTTTGTTGTCTAATCCGCATATATATCACCATTGCCCTTGATTTTCTTGACTGTATATCTCTTAACTATCAACATATACACGTGTGATTTAGTTTACGAAGATTTTTCAATGCCGAGAACCTCGATCAGAGAGTAAAAAAGGCGTATGGTTCTCAATGGTGTAAAATTAAAATGGGATATACCGGGCTAGGATTCGAGTTACAGGAACAAGGGCCAAACCAACCACCCAAGAATGGAATCGTCGAGCGAAAACACTTGACAACCTCCTAGAAGCAGCTTTTCTTGTCACCAGACCTTTCTCCATCAATTTGGAATCTGATTCCGTCACTAAACACATTCCTTAAATTGTAGCCATTTGTTGAGTGTTTTTTTTGTGTCTAATCCGCATATATATCACCATTGCCCTTGATTTTCTTGACTGTATATCTCTTAAATATAAACATATACACGTGTGATTTAGTTTACGAAGATTTTTTAATGCTGAGAACCACGATCAGAGAGTAAAATAGGCGTAAGGTTCTCAATGGTGTAAAATTAAAATGTGATACACCGGGCAAGGATTCGAGTTACAGGAACAAGGGCCAAACCAACCACCCAAGAATGGAATCGTCGAGCAAAAACACTTGACAACCTCCTAGAAACAGCTTTTCTTGCCACCAGACCTTTCTCCATCAATTAGGAATCTGATGCCCTCACTAAACACATTCCTTAAATTGTAGCCATTTGTTAATTGTTTTTTTTGGTGTCTAATCCGCATATATATCACTATTGCCCTCGATTTTCTAGACTGTATATCTCTTAAATATGAACATATACACGTGTGATTTAGTTTACGAAGATTTTTCAATGCCGGGAACCTCGAGCAGAGAGTAAAAAAGGCGTAAGGTTCTCAATGGTGTAAAATTAAAATGGGATATACCGGGCTAGGATGAGAGTTATAGGAACAAGGGCCGAACCAACCACCTAAGAATGGAATCGTCGAGCGAAAACACCTGATAACTTCCTAGAAGCAGCTTTTCTTACCACCAGACATTTCTCCATCAATTAGGAATCTGATGCCGTCACTAAACACATTCCTTAAATTGTAGCCATTTGTTGAGTGTTTTTTTTTTGTGTCTAATCCGCATATATAACACCATTGCCCTTGATTTTCTTGACTGTATATCTCTTAAATATCAACATATACACGTGTGATTTAGTTTACGAAGATTTTTCAATGCCAAGAACCTCGATCAGAGTGTAAAAAAGGCGTAAGGTTCACAATGGTGTAAAATTAAAATGTGATATACCGGGCTAGGAATCGAGTTATAGGAACAAGGGCCAAACCAACAACCGAAGAATGGAATCATCGAGCGAAAACACTTGACAACCTCCTAGAAGCAGCTTTTCTTGCCACCAGACCTTTCTCCATCAATTAGAAATCTGATTCCGTCACTAAACACATTCCTTAAATTGTAGCCATTTGTTGAGTGTTTTTTTGTGTCTAATCAGCATATATATCACCATTGCCCTTGATTTTCTTGACTGTATATCTCTTAACTATCAACATATACACGTGTGATTTAGTTTACGAAAGTTTTTCAATGCTGAGAACCTCGATCAGAGAGTAAAAATGTGTTAGGTTCACAATGGTGTAAAATTAAAATGGGATACACCAGGCTAGTATTCGAGTTACAGGAACAAGGGCCAAACCAACCACCTAAGAATGGAATCGTCGAGCGAAAACACCTGATAACTTCCTAGAAGCAGCTTTTCTTACCACCAGACATTTCTCCATCAATTAGGAATCTGATGCCGTCACTAAACACATTCCTTAAATTGTAGCCATTTGTTGAGTGTTTTTTTTTTGTGTCTAATCCGCATATATATCACCATTGCCCTTGATTTTCTTGACTGTATATCTCTTAAATATCAACATATACACGTGTGATTTAGTTTACGAAGATTTTTCAATGCCAAGAACCTCGATCAGAGTGTAAAAAAGGCGTAAGGTTCACAATGGTGTAAAATTAAAATGTGATATACCGGGCTAGGAATCGAGTTATAGGAACAAGGGCCAAACCAACAACCGAAGAATGGAATCATCGAGCGAAAACACTTGACAACCTCCTAGAAGCAGCTTTTCTTGCCACCAGACCTTTCTCCATCAATTAGAAATCTGATTCCGTCACTAAACACATTCCTTAAATTGTATCCATTTGTTGAGTGTTTTTTTTTTTGTGTCTAATCTGCATATATATCACCATTGCCCTTGATTTTCTTGACTGTATATCTCTTAAATATCAACATATACACGTGTGATTTAGTTTACGAATATTTTTCAATGCCGAGAACCTCGATCAGAGAGTAAAAATGTGTTAGGTTCACAATGGTGTAAAATTAAAATGGGATACACCGGGCTAGAATTCGAGTTACAGGAACAAGGGCCAAACCAACCACCTAAGAAAGGAATCGTCGAGCGAAAACACCTGATAACTTCCTAGAAGCAGCTTTTCTTACCACCAGACATTTCTCCATCAATTAGGAATCTGATGCCGTCACTAAACACATTCCTTAAATTGTAGCCATTTGTTGAGTGTTTTCTTTTGGTGTCTAATCCGCATATATATGACCATTGCCCTTGATTTTCTTGACTGTATATCTCTTAAATATCAACATATACACGTGTGATTTAGTTTACGAAGATTTTTCAATGCCGAGAACCTCGATTAGAGAGTAAAAAAGTCGTATGGTTCTCAATGGTGTAAAATTAAAATGGGATATACCGGGCTAGGATTCGAGTTACAGGAACAAGGGCCAAACCAACCACCCAAGAATGGAATCGTCGAGCGAAAACACTTGACAACCTCCTAGAAGCAGCTTTTCTTGTCACCAGACCTTTCTCCATCAATTTGGAATCTGATTCCGTCACTAAACACATTCCTTAAATTGTAGCCATTTGTTGAGTGTTTTTTTTGTGTCTAATCAGCATATATATCACCATTGCCCTTGATTTTCTTGACTGTATATCTCTTAACTATCAACATATACACGTGTGATTTAGTTTACGAAAATTTTTCAATGCTGAGAACCTCGATCAGAGAGTAAAAATGTGTTAGGTTCACAATGGTGTAAAATTAAAATGGGATACACCAGGCTAGTATTCGAGTTACAGGAACAAGGGCCAAACCAACCACCTAAGAATGGAATCGTCGAGCGAAAACACCTGATAACTTCCTAGAAGCAGCTTTTCTTACCACCAGACATTTCTCCATCAATTAGGAATCTGATGCCGTCACTAAACACATTCCTTAAATTGTAGCCATTTGTTGAGTGTTTTTTTTTTGTGTCTAATCCGGATATATATCACCATTGCCCTTGATTTTCTTGGCTGTATATCTCTTAAATATCAACATATCTACGTGTGATTTAGTTTACGAAGATTTTTCAATGCCGAGAACCTCGATCAGAGAGTAAAAAAGGCGTATGGTTCTCAATGGTGTAAAATTAAAATGGGATATACCGGGCTAGGATTCGAGTTACAGGAACAAGGGCCAAACCAACCACCCAAGAATGGAATCGTCGAGCGAAAACACTTGACAACCTCCTAGAAGCAGCTTTTCTTGTCACCAGACCTTTCTCCATCAATTTGGAATCTGATTCCGTCACTAAACACATTCCTTAAATTGTAGCCATTTGTTGAGTGTTTTTTTTGTGTCTAATCCGCATATATATCAACATTGCCCTTGATTTTCTTGACTGTATATCTCTTAAATATAAACATATACACGTGTGATTTAGTTTACGAAGATTTTTTAATGCTGAGAACCACGATCAGAGAGTAAAATAGGCGTAAGGTTCTCAATGGTGTAAAATTAAAATGTGATACACCGGGCAAGGATTCGAGTTACAAGAACAAGGGCCAAACCAACCACCCAAGAATGGAATCGTCGAGCAAAAACACTTGACAACCTCCTAGAAACAGCTTTTCTTGCCACCAGACCTTTCTCCATCAATTAGGAATCTGATGCCCTCAGTAAACACATTCCTTAAATTGTAGCCATTTGTTAATTGTTTTTTTTGGTGTCTAATCCGCATATATATCACTATTGCCCTCGATTTTCTAGACTGTATATCTCTTAAATATGAACATATACACGTGTGATTTAGTTTACGAAGATTTTTCAATGCCGGGAACCTCGAGCAGAGAGTAAAAAAGGCGTAAGGTTCTCAATGGTGTAAAATTAAAATGGGATATACCGGGCTAGGATTCGAGTTATAGGAACAAGGGCCGAACCAACCACCCAAGAATGGAATCCTCGAGCAAAAACACTTGACAACCTCCTAGAAGCAGCTTTTCTTACCACCAGACCTTTCTCCATCAAGTAGGAATCTGATGCCGTCACTAAACACATTTCTTAAATTGTAGCTATTTGTTGAGTGTTTTTTTTTGTGTCTAATCCGCATATATATCACCATTGCCCTTGATTTTCTTGACTGTATATCTCTTAAATATCAACATATACACGTGTGATTTAGTTTACGAAGATTTTTCAATGCCAAGAACCTCGATCAGAGTGTAAAAAAGGCGTAAGGTTCACAATGGTGTAAAATTAAAATGTGATATACCGCGCTAGGAATCGAGTTATAGGAACAAGGGCCAAACCAACAACCGAAGAATGGAATCATCGAGCGAAAACACTTGACAACCTCCTAGAAGCAGCTTTTCTTGCCACCAGACCTTTCTCCATCAATTAGAAATCTGATTCCGTCACTAAACACATTCCTTAAATTGTATCCATTTGTTGAGTGTTTTTTTTTGTGTCTAATCTGCATATATATCACCATTGCCCTTGATTTTCTTGACTGTATATCTCTTAAATATCAACATATACACGTGTGATTTAGTTTACGAATATTTTTCAATGCCGAGAACCTCGATCAGAGAGTAAAAATGTGTTAGGTTCACAATGGTGTAAAATTAAAATGGGATACACCGGGCTAGAATTCGAGTTACAGGAACAAGGGCCAAACCAACCACCTAAGAAAGGAATCAACGAGCGAAAACACTTGACAAATTCCTAGAAGCAGCTTTTCTTGCCACCAGACCTTTCTCCATCAATTAGGAATCTGATGCCGTCACTAAACACATTCCTTAAATTGTAGCCATTTGTTGAGTGTTTTCTTTTGGTGTCTAATCCGCATATATATGACCATTGCCCTTGATTTTCTTGACTGTATATCTCTTAAATATCAACATATACACGTGTGATTTAGTTTACGAAGATTTCTCAATGCCGAGAACCTCGATTAGAGAGTAAAAAAGGCGTAAGGTTCTCAATGGTGTAAAATTAAAATGGGATACACCGGGCTAGGATTCGAGTTACAGGAACAAGGGCCAAACCAACCACCTAAGAAAGGAATCATCGAGCGAAAACACTTGACAAATTCCTAGAAGCAGCTTTTTTTGCCACCAGACCTTTCTCCATCAATTAGGAATCAGATGCCGTCACTAAACACATTCCTTAAATTGTAGCAATTTGTTGAGTGTTTTTTTTGGTGCCTAATCCGCATATATATCACCATTGCCCTTGATTTTCTTGACTGTATATCTCATAAATGTCAACATATACACGTGTGATTTAGTTTACGAAGATTTTTCAATGCCGAGAACCTCGATCAGAGAGTAAAAAAGGCGTAAGATTCACAATGGTGTAAAATTAAAATGTGATATACCGGGCTAGGATTCGAGTTACAGGAACAAGGGCCGAACCAACCACCCAAGAATGGAATCGTCGAGCGAAAACACTTGACAACCTCCTAGAAGCAGCTTTTCTTGCCACCAGACCTTTCTCCATCAATTAGGAATCTGATGCCCTCGCTAAACACATTCCTTAAATTGTAGCCATTTGTTGAGTGTTTTTTTTGGTGTCTAATCCGCATATATATCACCATTGCCCTTGATTTTCTTGACTGTATATCTCTTAAATATCAACATATACACGTGTGATTTAGTTTACGAAGATTTTTCAATGCCGAGAACCTCGATCAGAGAGTAAAAATGGCGTAAGTTTCTCAATGGTATAAAATTAAAATGGGATATACCGGGCTAGGATTCGAGTTACAGGAACAAGGGCCAAACCAACCACCCAAGAATGGAATCGTCGAGCGAATACACTTGACAACCTCATAGAAGCAGCTTTTTCTTGCCACCAGACCTTTCTCCATCAATTAGGAATCTGATGCCGTCACTAAACACATTCCTTAAATTGTAGCCATTTGTTGAGTGTTTTTTTTGTGTCTATTCCGCATATATATCACCATTGCCCTTGATTTTCTTGACTGTATATCTCTAAAATATCAACATATACACGTGTGATTTAGTTTACGAAGATTTTTCAATGCCGAGAACCTCGATCAGAGAGTAAAAAAGGCGTAAGGTTCTCAGTTGTGTAAAATTAAAATGGGATATACCGGGCTAAGATTCGAGTTACAGAAACAAGGGCCAAACCAACCACCCAAAAATGGAATCATCGAGCGAAAAGACTTGACAACCTCCTAGAAGCAGCTTTTCTTGCCACCAGACCTTTCTCCATCAATTAGGAATCTGATGCCGTCACTAAACACATTCCTTAAATTGTAGCCATTTGTTGAGTGTTTTTTTTGGTGTCTAATCCGCATATATATCACCATTGCCCTTGATTTTCTTGACTGTATATCTCTTAAATGTCAACATATACACGTGTGATTTAGTTTACGAAGATTTTTCAATGCCAAGAACCTCGATCAGAGAGTAAAAAAGGCGTAAGGTTCACAATGGTGTAAAATTAAAATGCGATATACAGGGCTAGGATTCGTGTTACAGGAACAAGGGCCAAACCAACCACCCAAGAATGGAATCGTCGAGCGAAAACACTTGACAACCTCCTAGAAGCAGCTTTTCTTGCCACCAGACCTTTCACCATCAATTAGGAATCTGATGCCCTCACTAAACACATTCCTTAAATTGTAGCCATTTGTTGATTGTTTTTTTTTTTGGTGTCTAATCCGCATATATATCACCATTGCCCTTGATTTTCTTGACTGTATATCTCTTAAATGTCAACATATACACGTGTGATTTAGTTTACGAAGATTTTTCAATGCCGAGAACCTCGATCAGAGAGTAAAAAAGGCGTAAGATTCACAATGGTGTAAAATTAAAATGGGATATACCGGGATAGGATTCGAGTTACAAGAACAAGGGCCAAACCAACCACCCAAGAATGGAATCGTCGAGCGAAAACACTTGACAACCTCCTAGAAGCTGCTTTTCTTGCCACCAGACCATTCTCCATCAATAAGGAATCTGATGCCGTCACTAAACACGTTCCTTAAATTGTAGCCATTTGTTGAGTTTTTTTTTTGTCTAATCCGCATATACATCACCATTGCCCTTGATTTTCTTGACTGTATATCTCTTAAATGTCAACATATACACGTGTGATTTAGTTTACGAAGATTTTTCAATGCCGAGAACCTCGATCAGAGAGTAAAAATGGCGTAAGGTTCTCAATGGTGTAAAATTAAAATGGGATATATCGGGCTAGGATTCGAGATACAGGAACAAGGGCCAAACCAACCACCCAAGAATGGAATCGTCGAGCGAAAACACTTGACAACCTCCTAGAAGCAGCTTTTCTTGCCACCAGACCTTTAGCCATCAATTAGGAATCTGATGCCCTCACTAAACACCTTCCTTAAATTGTAGCCATTTGTTGTGTGTTTTTTTTTGTGTCTAATCCGCATATATATCACCATTGCCCTTGATTTTCTTGACTGTATATCTCTTAAATATCAACATATACACGTGTGATTTAGTTTACGGAGATTTTTCAATGCCGAGAACCTCGATCAGAGAGTAAAAAAGGCGTAAGGTTCTCAATGGTGTAAAATTAAAATGGGATACACCGGGCTAGGATTCGAGTTACAGGAACAAGCGCCAAACCAACCACCTAAGAAAGGAATCATCGAGCGAAAACACTTGACAACCTCCTAGAAGCGCTTTTCCTGCCACCAGACCTTTCTCCATCAATTAGGAATCTAATGCTGTCACAAAACACATTCCTTAAATTGTAGCCATTTGTTAAGTGTTTTTTTTTGTGTCTAATCCGCATATATATATATCACCATTGCCCTTGATTTTCTTGACTGTATATCTCATAAATGTCAACATATACACGTGTGATTTAGTTTACGAAGATTTTTCAATGCCGAGAACCTCGATCAGAGAGTAAAAAAGGCGTAAGATTCACAATGGTGTAAAATTAAAATGCGATATACCGGGCTAGGATTCGAGTTACAGGAACAAGGGCCAAACCAACCACCCAAGAATGGAATCGTCGAGCGAAAACACTTGACAACCTCCTAGAAGCAGCTTTTCTTGCCACCAGACCTTTCTCCATCAATTAGGAATCTGATGCCCTCACTAAACACATTCCTTAAATTGTAGCCGTTTGTTGAGTGTTTTTTTTGGTGTCTAATCCGCATATATATATCACCATTGCCCTTGATTTTCTTGACTGTATATCTCTTAAATATCAACATATACACGTATGATTTAGTTTACGAAGATTTTTCAATGCCGAGAACCTCGATCAGAGAGTAAAAAAGGCGTAAGGTTCTCAATGGTGTAAAATTAAAATGGGATATACCGGGCTTGGATTCGAGTTACAGGAACAAGGGCCAAACCAACCACCCAAGAATGGAATCGTCGAGCGAATACACTTGACAACCTCATAGAAGCAGCTTTTTCTTGCCACCGGACCTTTCTCCATCAATTAGGAATCTGATGCCGTCACTAAACACATTCCTTAAATTGTAGCCATTTGTTGAGTGTTTTTTTTGTGTCTATTCCGCATATATATCACCATTGCCCTTGATTTTCTTGACTGTATATCTCTAAATTATCAACATATACACGTGTGATTTAGTTTACGAAGATTTTTCAATGCCGAGAACCTCGATCAGAGAGTAAAAAAGGCGTAAGGTTCTCAATTGTGTAAAATTAAAATGGGATATACCGGGATAGGATTTGAGTTACAGGAACAAGGGCCAAACCAACCACCCAAGAATGGAATCGTCGAGCGTAAACACTTGACAACCTCCTAGAAGCAGCTTTTCTTGCCATCAGACCTTTAGCCATCAATTAGGAATCTGATGCCCTTACTAAACACCTTCCTTAAATTGTAGCCATCAGTTGAGTGTTTTTTTGTCTAATCCGCATATATATCACCATTTCCCTTGATTTTCTTGACTGTACATCTCTTAAATATCAACATATACACGTGTGATTTAGTTTTCGAATATTTTTCAATGCCGAGAACCTCGATCAGAGAGTAAAAAAGGCGTAAGGTTCTCAATGGTGTAAAATTAAAATGGGATATACCGGGCTAGGATTCGAGTTACAGGAACAAGGGCCAAACCAACCACCCAAGAATGGAATCGTCAAGCGAAAACACTTGACAACCTCCGAGAAGCAGCTTTTCTTGCCACCAGACCTTTCTCCATCAATTAGGAATCTGATGTCGTCACTAAACACATTCCTAAAATTGTAGCCATTTGTTGAGTGTTTTTTTTTGGTGTCTAATCCGAATATATATCACCATTGCCCTTGATTTTCTTGACTGTATATCTCTTAAATATCAACATATACACGTGTGATTTAGTTTACGAATATTTTTCAAAGCCGAGAACCTCGATCAGAGTATAAAAAGGCGTTAGGTTCACAAGGGTGTAAAATTAAAATAGGATATACCGGGCTAGGATTCGAGTTAGAGGAACAAGGGCCAAACCAACCACCCAAGAATGGAATCATCGAGCGAAAACACTTGACAAATTCCTAGAAGCAGCTTTTCTTGCCACCAGACCTTTCTCCATCAATTAGGAATCTGATGCCGTCACTAAATACATTCCTTAAATTGTAGCCATTTGTTGAGTGTTTTTTTTTGGTGTCTAATCCGCATATATATATCACCATTGCCCTTGATTTTCTTGACTGTATATCTCATAAATGTCAACATATACACGTGTGATTTAGTTTACGAAGATTTTTCAATGCCGAGAACCTCGATCAGAGAGTAAAAAAGGCGTAAGATTCACAATGGTGTAAATTTAAAATGTGATATATACCGGGCTAGGATTCGAGTTACAGGAACAAGGGCCAAACCAACCACCCAAGAATGGAATCGTCGAGCGAAAACACTTGACAACCTCCTAGAAGCAGCTTTTCTTGCCACCAGACCTTTCTCCATCAATTAGGAATCTGATGCCCTCACTAAACACATTCCTTAAATTGTAGCCATTTGTTGAGTGTTTTTTTTTTTTGGTGTCTAATCCGCATATATATATATCACCATTGCCCTTGATTTTCTTGACTGTATATCTCTTAAATATCAACATATACACGTATGATTTAGTTTACGAAGATTTTTCAATGCCGAGAACCTCGATCAGAGAGTAAAAAAGGCGTAAGGTTCTCAATGGTGTAAAATTAAAATGGGATATACCGGGCTAGGATTCGAGTTACAGGAACAAGGGCCAAACCAACCACCCAAGAATGGAATCGTCGAGCGAAAACACTTGACAACCTCATAGAAGCAGCTTTTTCTTGCCACCAGACGTTTCTCCATCAATTAGGAATCTGATGCCGTCACTAAACACATTCCTTAAATTGTAGCCATTTGTTGAGTGTTTTTTTTGTGTCTATTCCGCATATATATCACTATTGCCCTTGATTTTCATGACTGTATATCTCTAAAATATCAACATATAAACGTGTGATTTAGTTTACGAAGATTTTTCAATGCCGAGAACCTCGATCAGAGAGTAAAAAAGGCGTAAGGTTCTCAATTGTGTAAAATTAAAATGGGATATACCGGGCTAGGATTCGAGTTGCAGGAACAAGGGCCAAACCAACCACCCCGGATTGGAATCGTCGAGCGTAAACACTTGACAACCTCCTAGAAGCAGCTTTTTCTTGCCACCAGTCCTTTCTCCATCAATTAGGAATCTGATGCCGTCACGAAACACATTCCTTAAATTGTAGCCATTTGTTGAGTGTTTTTTTTTTTTGTCTAATCCGCATATATATCACCATTGCCCTTGATTTTCTTGACTGTATATCTCTTAAATGTCAACATATACACGTGTGATTTAGTGTATGCAGATTTTTCAATGCCGAGAACCTCGATCAGAGAGTAAAAAAGGCATAAGGTTCACAATGGTGTAAAATTAAAATGGGATATACCGGGCTAGGATTCGAGTTACAGGAACAAGGGCCAAACCAACCACCCAAGAATGGAATCGTCGACCGAAAACACTTGACAACCTCCTAGATGCAGCTTTTCTTGCCACCAGACCTTTCTCCATCAATTAGGAATCTGATGCCCTCACTAAACACATTCCTTAAATTGTAGCCATTTGTTGAGTGTTTTTTTTTGGTGTCTAATCCGCATATATATATCACCATTGCCCTTGATTTTCTTGACCGTATATCTCATAAATGTCAACATATACACGTGTGATTTAGTTTACGAAGATTTTTCAATGCCGAGAACCTCGATCAGAGAGTAAAAAAGGCGTAAGATTCACAATGGTGTAAAATTAAAATGTGATATACCGGGCTAGGATTCGAGTTACAGGAACAAGGGCCAAACCAACCACCCAAGAATGGAATCGTCGAGCGAAAACACTTGAAAACCTCCTAGAAGCAGCTTTTCTTGCCACCAGACCTTTCTCCATCAATTAGGAATCTGATGCCCTCACTAAACACATTCCTTAAATTGTCGCCATTTGTTCAGTGTTTTTTTTTTGTCTTTAATCCGCATATATATATCACAATTGCCCTTGATTTTCTTGACTGTATATCTCTTAAATATCAACATATACACGTATGATTTAGTTTACGAAGATTTTTCAATGCCGAGAACCTCGATCAAAGAGTAAAAAAGGCGTAAGGTTCTCAATGGTGTAAAATTAAAATGGGATATACCGGGCTAGGATTCGAGTTACAGGAACAAGGGCCAAACCAACCACCCAAGAATGGAATCGTCGAGCGAATACACTTGACAACCTCATAGAAGCAGCTTTTTCTTGCCACCAGACCTTTCTCCATCAATTAAGAATCTGATGCCGTCACTAAACACATTCCTTAAATTGTAGCCATTTGTTGAGTGTTTTTTTTGTGTCTATTCCGCATATATATCACTATTGCCCTTGATTTTCATGACTGTATATCTCTAAAATATCAACATATAAACGTGTGATTTAGTTTACGAAGATTTTTCAATGCCGAGAACCTCGATCAGAGAGTAAAATAGGCGTAAGGTTCTCAATTGTGTAAAATTAAAATGGGATATACCGGGCTAGGATTCGAGTTACAGGAACAAGAGCCAAACCAACCACCCAAGAATGGAATCGTCGAGCGTAAACACTTGACAACCTCCTAGAAGCAGCTTTTCCTTGCCACCAGACCTTTCTCCATCAATTAGGAATCTGATGCCGTCACGAAACACATTCCTTAAATTGTAGCCATTTGTTGAGTGTTTTTTTTGTGTCTAATCCGCATATATATCACCATTGCCCTTGATTTTCTTGACTGTATATCTCTTAAATGTCAACATATACACGTGTGATTTAGTGTATGAAGATTTTTCAATGCCGAGAACCTCGATCAGAGAGTAAAAAAGGCATAAGGTTCACAATGGTGTAAAATTAAAATGGGATATACCGAGCTAGGATTCAAGTTACAGGAACAAGGGCCAAACCAACCACCCAAGAATGGAATCGTTGAGTGAAAACACTTGACAACCTCCTAGAAGCAGCTTTTCTTGCCACCACACCTTTCTCCATCAATTTGGAATCTGATGCCGTCACTAAACACATTCCTTAAATTGTAGCCATTTGTTGAGTGTTTTTTTTGTGTCTATTCCGCATATATATCACCATTGCCCTTGATTTTCTTGACTGTATATCTCTAAAATATCAACATATACACGTGTGATTTAGTTTACGAAGATTTTTCAATGCCGAGAACCTCGATCAGAGAGTAAAAAAGGCGTAAGGTTCTCAATTGTGTAAAATTAAAATGGGATATATCGGGCTAGGATTCGAGTTACAGGAACAAGGGCCAAACCAACCACCCAAGAATGGAATCGTCAAGCGATAACACTTGACAAACTCCTAGAAGCAGCTTTTCTTGCCACCAGACCTTTCTCCATCAATTAGGAATCTGATGTCGTCACTAAACACATTCCTAAAATTGTAGCCATTTGTTGAGTGTTTTTTTTTTTTGGTGTCTCAATCCGCATATATATCACCATGGCCCTTGATTTTCTTGACTGTATATCTCATAAATGTCAACATATACACGTGTGATTTAGTTTACGAAGATTTTTCAATGCCGAGAACCTCGATCAGAGAGTAAAAAAGGCGTAAGATTCACAATGGTGTAAAATTAAAATGTGATATACCGGGCTAGGATTCGAGTTACAGGAACAAGGGCCAAACCAACCACCCAAGAATGGAATCGTCGAGCGAAGACACTTGACAACCACCTAGAAGCAGCTTTTCTTGCCACCAGACCTTTCTCCATCAATTAGGAATCTGATGCCCTCACTAAACACATTCCTTAAATTGTCGCCATTTGTTGAGTGTTTTTTTTGGTCTCTAATCCGCATATATATATCACCATTGCCCTTGATTTTCTTTACTGTATATCTCTTAAATATCAACATATACACGTATGATTTAGTTTACGAAGATTTTTTAATGCCGAGAACCTCGATCAGAGAGTAAAAAAGGCGTAAGGTTCTCAATGGTGTAAAATTAAAATGGGATATACCGGGCTAGGATTCGAGTTACAGGAACAAGGGCCAAACCAACCACCCAAGAATGGAATCGTCGAGCGAATACACTTGACAACCTCATAGAAGCAGCTTTTTCTTGCCACCAGACCTTTCTCCATCAATTAGGAATCTGATGCCGTCACTAAACACATTCCTTAAATTGTAGCCATTTGTTGAGTGTTTTTTTTGTGTCTATTCCGCATATATATCACTATTGCCCTTGATTTTCATGACTGTATATCTCTAAAATATCAACATATAAACGTGTGATTTAGTTTACGAAGATTTTTCAATGCCGAGAACCTCGATCAGAGAGTAAAAAAGGCGTAAGGTTCTCAATTGTGTAAAATTAAAATGGGATATACCGGGCTAGGATTCGAGTTACAGAAACAAGGGCCAAACCAACCACCCAAGAATGGAATCGTCGAGCGTAAACACTTGACAACCTCCTAGAAGCAGCTTTTTCTTGCCACCAAACCTTTCTCCATCAATTAGGAATCTGATGCCGTCACGAAACACATTCCTTAAATTGTAGCCATTTGTTGAGTGTTTTTTTTTGGTGTCTAATCCGCATATATATCACCATTGCCCTTGAGTTTTTTACTGTATAGCTCTTAAATGTCAACATATACACGTGTGATTTAGTGTATGAAGATTTTTCAATGCCGAGAACCTCGATCAGAGAGTAAAAAAGGCATAAGGTTCACAATGGTGTAAAATTAAAATGGGATATACCGGGCTAGGATTCAAGTTACAGGAACAAGGGCCAAACCAACCACCCAAGAATGGAATCGTTGAGTGAAAACACTTGACAACCTCCTAGAAGCAGCTTTTCTTGCCACCAGACCTTTCTCCATCAATTTGGAATCTGATGCCGTCACTAAACACATTCCTTAAATTGTAGCCATTTGTTGAGTGTTTTTTTTGTGTCTATTCCGCATATATATCACCATTGCCCTTGATTTTCTTGACTGTATATCTCTAAAATATCAACATATACACGTGTGATTTAGTTTACGAAGATTTTTCAATGCCGAGAACCTCGATCAGAGAGTAAAAAAGGCGTAAGGTTCTCAATTGTGTAAAATTAAAATGGGATATACCGGGCTAGGATTCGAGTTACAGGAACAAGGGCCAAACCAACCACCAAAGAATGGAATCGTCAAGCGATAACACTTGACAACCTCCTAGAAGCAGCTTTTCTTGCCACCAGACCTTTCTCCATCAATTAGGAATCTGATGTCGTCACTCAACACATTCCTAAAATTGTAGCCATTTGTTGAGTGTTTTTTTTGGTGTCTAATCCGCATATATATCACCATTGCCCTTGATTTTCTTGACTGTATATCTCTTACATATCAACATATATACGTGTGATTTAGTTTACGAATATTTTTCAAAGCCGAGAACCTCGATCAGAGAGTAAAAAGGCGTTAGGTTCACAAGGGTGTAAAATTAAAATGGGATATACCGGGCTAGGATTCGAGTTACAGGAACAAGGGCCAAACCAACCACCCAAGAAAGGAATCATCGAGCGAAAACACTTGACAAGTTCCTAGAAGCAGCTTTTCTTGCCACCAGACCTTTCTCCATCAATTAGGAATCTGATGCCGTCACTAAACACATTCCTTAAATTGTAGCCATTTGTTGAATGGTTTTTTTGTGTCTAATCCACATATGTATATCACCATTGCCCTTGATTTTCTTGACTGTATATCTCATAAATGTCAACATATACACGTGTGATTTAGTTTAAGAATATTTTTCAATGCCGAGAACCTCGATCAGAGAGTAAAAAAGGCGTAAGATTCACAATGGTGTAAAATTAAAATGTGATATACCGGGCTAGGATTCGAGTTACAGGAACAAGGGCCAAACCAACCACCCAAGAATGGAATCGTCGAGCGAAAACACTTGACAACCTCCTAGAAGCAGCTTTTTCTTGCCACCAGACCTTTCTCCATCAATTAGGAATCTGATGCCGTCACTAAACACATTCCTTAAATTGTAGTCATTTGTTGAGTGTTTTTTTTGTGTCTATTCCGCATATATATCACCATTGCCCTTGATTTTCTTGACTGTATATCTCTAAAATATCAACATATACACGTATGATTTAGTTTACGAAGATTTTTCAATGCCGAGAACCTCGATCAGAGAGTAAAAAAGGCGTAAGGTTCTCAATGGTGTAAAATTAAAATGGGATATACCGGGCTAGGATTCGAGTTACAGGAACATGGGCCAAACCAACCACCCAAGAATGGAATCGTCGAGCGAATACACTTGACAACCTCATAGAAGCAGCTTTTTCTTGCCACCAGACCTTTCTCCATCAATTAGGAATCTGATGCCGTCACTAAACACATTCCTTAAATTGTAGTCATTTGTTGAGTGTTTTTTTTGTGTCTATTCCGCATATATATCACCATTGCCCTTGATTTTCTTGACTGTATATCTCTAAAATATCAACATATAAACGTGTGATTTAGTTTACGAAGATTTTTCAATGCCGAGAACCTCGATCAGAGAGTAAAAAAGGCGTAAGGTTCTCAATTGTGTAAAATTAAAATGGGATATACCGGGCTAGGATTCGAGTTACAGGAACAAGGGCCAAACCAACCACCCAAGAATGGAATCGTCGAGCGTAAACACTTGACAACCTCCTAGAAGCAGCTTTTTCTTGCCACCAAACCTTTCTCCATCAATTAGGAATCTGATGCCGTCACGAAACACATTCCTTAAATTGTAGCCATTTGTTGAGTGTTTTTTTTTGGTGTCTAATCCGCATATATATCACCATTGCCCTTGATTTTTTTACTGTATATCTCTTAAATGTCAACATATACACGTGTGATTTAGTGTATGAAGATTTTTCAATGCCGAGAACCTCGATCAGAGAGTAAAAAAGGCATAAGGTTCACAATGGTGTAAAATTAAAATGGGATATACCGGGCTAGGATTCAAGTTACAGGAACAAGGGCCAAACCAACCACCCAAGAATGGAATCGTTGAGTGAAAACACTTGACAACCTCCTAGAAGCAGCTTTTCTTGCCACCAGACCTTTCTCCATCAATTTGGAATCTGATGCCGTCACTAAACACATTCCTTAAATTGTAGCCATTTGTTGAGTGTTTTTTTTGTGTCTATTCCGCATATATATCACCATTGCCCTTGATTTTCTTGACTGTATATCTCTAAAATATCAACATATACACGTGTGATTTAGTTTACGAAGATTTTTCAATGCCGAGAACCTCGATCAGAGAGTAAAAAAGGCGTAAGGTTCTCAATTGTGTAAAATTAAAATGGGATATACCGGGCTAGGATTCGAGTTACAGGAACAAGGGCCAAACCAACCACCCAAGAATGGAATCGTCAAGCGATAACACTTGACAACCTCCTAGAAGCAGCTTTTCTTGCCACCAGACCTTTCTCCATCAATTAGGAATCTGATGTCGTCACTCAACACATTCCTAAAATTGTAGCCATTTGTTGAGTGTTTTTTTTGGTGTCTAATCCGCATATATATCACCATTGCCCTTGATTTTCTTGACTGTATATCTCTTAAATATCAACATATATACGTGTGATTTAGTTTATGAATATTTTTCAAAGCCGAGAACCTCGATCAGAGAGTAAAAAGGCGTTAGGTTCACAAGGGTGTAAAATTAAAATGGGATATACCGGGCTAGGATTCGAGTTACAGGAACAAGGGCCAAACCAACCACCCAAGAAAGGAATCATCGAGCGAAAACACTTGACAAGTTCCTAGAAGCAGCTTTTCTTGCCACCAGACCTTTCTCCATCAATTAGGAATCTGATGCCGTCACTAAACACATTCCTTAAATTGTAGCCATTTGTTGAGTGGTTTTTTTGTGTCTAATCCACATATGTATATCACCATTGCCCTTGATTTTCTTGACTGTATATCTCATAAATGTCAACATATACACGTGTGATTTAGTTTAAGAATATTTTTCAATGCCGAGAACCTCGATCAGAGAGTAAAAAAGGCGTAAGATTCACAATGGTGTAAAATTAAAATGTGATATACCGGGCTAGGATTCGAGTTACAGGAACAAGGGCCAAACCAACCACCCAAGAATGGAATCGTCGAGCGAAAACACTTGACAACCTCCTAGAAGCAGCTTTTTCTTGCCACCGGACCTTTCTCCATCAATTAGGAATCTGATGCCGTCACTAAACACATTCCTTAAATTGTAGTCATTTGTTGAGTGTTTTTTTTGTGTCTATTCCGCATATATATCACCATTGCCCTTGATTTTCTTGACTGTATATCTCTAAAATATCAACATATACACGTATGATTTAGTTTACGAAGATTTTTCAATGCCGAGAACCTCGATCAGAGAGTAAAAAAGGCGTAAGGTTCTCAATGGTGTAAAATTAAAATGGGATATACCGGGATAGGATTCGAGTTACAGGAACATGGGCCAAACCAACCACCCAAGAATGGAATCGTCGAGCGAATACACTTGACAACCTCATAGAAGCAGCTTTTTCTTGCCACCAGACCTTTCTCCATCAATTAGGAATCTGATGCCGTCACTAAACACATTCCTTAAATTGTAGTCATTTGTTGAGTGTTTTTTTTGTGTCTATTCCGCATATATATCACCATTGCCCTTGATTTTCTTGACTGTATATCTCTAAAATATCAACATATAAACGTGTGATTTAGTTTACGAAGATTTTTCAATGCCGAGAACCTCGATCAGAGAGTAAAAAAGGCGTAAGGTTCTCAATTGTGTAAAATTAAAATGGGATATACCGGGCTAGGATTCGAGTTACAGGAACAAGGGCCAAACCAACCACCCAAGAATGGAATCGTCGAGCGTAAACACTTGACAACCTCCTAGAAGCAGCTTTTTCTTGCCACCAGACCTTTCTCCATCAATTAGAAATCTGATGCCGTCACGAAACAAATTCCTTAAATTGTAGCCATTTATTGAGTGATTTTTTTTTGTGTCTAATCCGCATATATATCACCATTGCCCTTGATTTTCTTGACTGTATATCTCTTAAATGTCAACATATACACGTGTGATTTAGTGTATGAAGATTTTTCAATGCCGAGAACCTCGATCAGAGAGTAAAAAAGGCATAAGGTTCACAATGGGGTAAAATTAAAATGGGATATACCGGGCTAGGATTCAAGTTACAGGAACAAGGGCCAAACCAACCACCCAAGAATGGAATCGTTGAGTGAAAACACTTGACAACCTCCTAGAAGCAGCTTTTCTTGCCACCAGACCTTTCTCCATCAATTAGGAATCTGATGCCGTCACTAAACACATTCCTTAAATTGTAGCCATTTGTTGAGTGTTTTTTTTTGTGTCTAATACTTATATATATCACCAGTGCCCTCATTTTCTTGACTGTATATCTCTTAAATGACAACATATACACGTGTGATTTAGTTTACGAAGATTTTTCAATGCCGAGAACCTCGATCAGAGAGTAAAAAAGGCATAAGGTTCTCAATGGTGTAAAATTAAAATGGGATATACCGGGCTAGGATTCGAGTTACAGGAACAAGGGCCAAACCAACCACCCAAGAATGGAATCGTCGAGCGAAAGCACTTGACAACCTCCTAGAAGCAGCTTTTCTTGCCACCAGACCTTTCTCCATCAATAAGGAATCTGATGCCGTCACTAAACACAATCCTTAAATTGTAGCCATTTGTTGAGTGTTTTTTTTGGTGTCTAATCCGCATATATATCACCATTGCCCTTGATTTTCTTGACTGTATATCTCTTAAATGTCAACATATACACGTGTGATTTAGTTTACGAATATTTTTCAAAGCCGAGAACCTCGATCAGAGAGTAAAAAGGTGTTAGGTTCACAATGGTGTAAAATTAAAATGGGATATACCGGGCTAGGATTCGAGTTACAGCAACAAGGGCCAAACCAACCACCCAAGAATGGAATCGTCGACCGAATACACTGGACAACCTCATAGAAGCAGCTTTTTCTTGCCACCAGACCTTTCTCCATCAATTAGGAATCTGATGCCGTCACTAAACACATTCCTTAAATTGTAGCCATTTGTTGAGTGTTTTTTTTGGTGTCTAATCCGCATATATATCACCATTGCCCTTGATTTTCTTGACTGTATATCTCTTAAATGTCAACATATACACGTGTGATTTAGTTTACGAAGATTTTTCAATGCCGAGAACCTCGATCAGAGAGTAAAAAAGGCGTAAGATTCACAATGGTGTAAAATTAAAATAGGATATACCGGGCTAGGATTCGAGTTACAAGAACAAGGGCCAAACCAACCACCCAAGAATGGAATCGTCGAGCGAAAACACTTGACAACCTCCTAGAAGCAGCTTTTCTTGCCACCAGACCTTTCTCCATCAATAAGGAATCTGATGCCGTCACTAAACACATTCCTTAAATTGTAGTCATTTGTTGAGTGTTTTTTTTGTGTCTATTCCGCATATATATCACCATTGCCCTTGATTTTCTTGACTGTATATCTCTAAAATATCAACATATAAACGTGTGATTTAGTTTACGAAGATTTTTCAATGCCGAGAACCTCGATCAGAGAGTAAAAAAGGCGTAAGGTTCTCAATTGTGTAAAATTAAAATGGGATATACCGGGCTAGGATTCGAGTTACAGGAACAAGGGCCAAACCAACCACCCAAGAATGGAATCGTCGAGCGTAAACACTTGACAACCTCCTAGAAGCAGCTTTTTCTTGCCACCAGACCTTTCTCCATCAATTAGAAATCTGATGCCGTCACGAAACAAATTCCTTAAATTGTAGCCATTTATTGAGTGTTTTTTTTTGGTGTCTAATCCGCATATATATCACCATTGCCCTTGATTTTCTTGACTGTATATCTCTTAAATGTCAACATATACACGTGTGATTTAGTGTATGAAGATTTTTCAATGCCGAGAACCTCGATCAGAGAGTAAAAAAGGCATAAGGTTCACAATGGGGTAAAATTAAAATGGGATATACCGGGCTAGGTTTCAAGTTACAGGAACAAGGGCCAAACCAACCACCCAAGAATGGAATCGTTGAGTGAAAACACTTGACAACCTCCTAGAAGCAGCTTTTCTTGCCACCAGACCTTTCTCCATCAATTAGGAATCTGATGCCGTCACTAAACACATTCCTTAAATTGTAGCCATTTGTTGAGTGTTTTTTTTTGTGTCTAATACTTATATATATCACCAGTGCCCTCATTTTCTTGACTGTATATCTCTTAAATGACAACATATACACGTGTGATTTAGTTTACGAAGATTTTTCAATGCCGAGAACCTCGATCAGAGAGTAAAAAAGGCATAAGGTTCTCAATGGTGTAAAATTAAAATGGGATATACCGGGCTAGGATTCGAGTTACAGGAACAAGGGCCAAACCAACCACCCAAGAATGGAATCGTCGAGCGAAAGCACTTGACAACCTCCTAGAAGCAGCTTTTCTTGCCACCAGACCTTTCTCCATCAATAAGGAATCTGATGCCGTCACTAAACACAATCCTTAAATTGTAGCCATTTGTTGAGTGTTTTTGTGGTGTCTAATCCGCATATATATCACCATTGCCCTTGATTTTCTTGACTGTATATCTCTTAAATGTCAACATATACACGTGTGATTTAGTTTACGAATATTTTTCAAAGCCGAGAACCTCGATCAGAGAGTAAAAAGGTGTTAGGTTCACAATGGTGTAAAATTAAAATGGGATATACCGGGCTAGGATTCGAGTTACAGGAACAAGGGCCAAACCAACCACCCAAGAATGGAATCGTCGACCGAATACACTGGACAACCTCATAGAAGCAACTTTTTCTTGCCACCAGACCTTTCTCCATCAATTAGGAATCTGATGCCGTCACTAAACACATTCCTTAAATTGTAGCCATTTGTTGAGTGTTTTTTTTGGTGTCTAATCCGCATATATATCACCATTGCCCTTGATTTTCTTGACTGTATATCTCTTAAATGTCAACATATACACGTGTGATTTAGTTTACGAAGATTTTTCAATGCCGAGAACCTCGATCAGAGAGTAAAAAAGGCGTAAGATTCACAATGGTGTAAAATTAAAATAGGATATACCGGGCTAGGATTCGAGTTACAAGAACAAGGGCCAAACCAACCACCCAAGAATGGAATCGTCGAGCGAAAACACTTGACAACCTCCTAGAAGCAGCTTTTCTTGCCACCAGACCTTTCTCCATCAATAAGGAATCTGATGCCGTCACTAAACACATTCCTTAAATTGTAGCCATTTGTTGAGTGTTTTTTTTGGTGTCTAATCCGCATATATATCACCATTGCCCTTGATTTTCTTGACTGTATATCTCTTAAATATCAACATATACACGTGTGATTTAGTTTACGAATATTTTTCAAAGCCGAGAACCTCGATCAAAGAGTAAAAAATCGTTAGGTTCAAAATGGTGTAAAATTAAAATGGGATATTTCGGGCTAGGATTTGAGTTACAGGAACAAGGGCTGTTGATGCAACAAATACAAGACCAACGGTGGTAGCTGGACTGGCTAGGCAAAATGGTTGAAGGGTTCAACCTTGCCTAACGCAGGACGTGGGGTCCCCCCACGTTTGCGAGACGTGGAAGGAGGTTTACTAGTTTATTGTTGTTCTTTGCTATGGATCCTCCTCTGAATTGTGCTCAGATTCGGAAGTGGTAGCAAAGGGAATGTGTGTGTTGGATGTGAAAGGGAATGACTAGTGTGAAACAAGCATTCGATGTGAATGACCAGAGCTTAGAGAATCAGAGTTGGTCAGGAGATGTTTTCTGAAGTAAATGAAGTGTCAATATATAAGAGAAGACATCTCCCGAAGTGGAATGTATTAGACTAGTAACCTTGCTTGCAGTGGAGGGTTTCCCCTTTCAGGGGTTGAAGGCTTTTGACCCCCGGATAATAGTGTGCATTGTGCAGACATGCTTTGCTTTTGCGGCTGCGGGTTGGTGAAGCGATCTCCAGATGTGACCGGCCACTGTTTCCGCATTGCTTTTCCCAACTCACAGCTTTTCAACCGTTGAACCGTTTAACCTTTTGAGCCTTTACATATTTAATCATTTTATTTAGTCTTGAGCTACCCCTGTCATCAGCCCCCCAAGTCAGAGGTTTTTGGGTGATGAGCTCAAGGACTTCTGACTTTTATGTGCGTTTTTTATTTGCCTAAAGGTTTCAAGGGTTCATTGTTTGAAGGCTTGAAAGGTTGAAGGTAGTTAATATTTTGAATTTGAATTTTAAATAGCTGACAATTGATTTGATTGATGTATGGTAGTTGATAGGGGGCGGTTTTTGCAGAAGTTACTGTTTTGCCATTATTACCCCTATTGTGGGTTTAGATTTATTTTATATTTCCAAAACTTATCCATTTGCTTCATAATTCTTTCCAAGTTTCTGCCATTTCTCTCCTTCTCTAAGGTTAGTTCCGGTTTCCTTTTCATCTTGCATTCTTCATTTTCCGTTTTCAAAAATGGGTGCTCGTAAGGACTTAGCAAAATCTTTTTCCCGGTTAACACAAGAAGAGGTAGATTTATTTTGTATGGAATATGGTATTGATAGGAAGTTTAACCCCACTGCCCCTGCTTGTGATGTTCCTGTTGATAAACCATCTGCTGGTTCGATTGCCCTTTATTGTAGTCATTTTGAGTTCTCGGACCTTCGTTATCCCTTTTCGTTTTTTGTTTTGAACTTGTTGGAGTATTATCGGGTTTCTTTTGGGCAAGTTCATCCAAAGGGGATGGCTAGGGTTTTGCATTTTGAGGTTTTGTGTCGTGCTCTTGGGTATGATCCTTCTCTTTTACTATTTCGCCGGTTTTTTTCGCTTGGCTAAGAATGGCGATTGGTGTACTTTCGAAATATCCAAAGTTGATACCTGCCTTATTTCGTCGATGGTTACTACGCTTGGGGCTTGGAAGGATCGCTTTTTTTGGGTTTCCGATGCTATTCTCCCATTTAAAATGGTGTGGAGGAAACCGGATGCCGTCCTCAATGATCTGGAACCTTCCGAGTCTGACTTGAGTGATGTTTTTCTCAATGCCATCCGGGAGTGCCCTTCTAGGGTTCGTCCCTTTCCTGAGCACTTACTAGTTCTTTTAGGGGTTAGTAAAATTTGGGGGAATGTTGATCGGGATCCGGTTCTTATGAGGAGTGGCATGGGTATGCATTTTCCTTTTTTGCCTTCTTTATGCTTTTCTTAACTTATGACTTATATGCTGTTGTTTTTTGCAGTCATGTCTGCTTTGGATTTTATTAAGAGCGACGATACTTCTGATGTTGTTTTTGGGGATGCTCCGTCTGTTCCTGGTGAGAATGTTGTGGTTAGAACTGTTGATTAAAGGTTTGAGGGCTCAGGTTATGTTAGTGCTGCTACTGCCAAGGGTTTTTCTAAGTCTAATGCTCCTAAGTCTTCAACCCGCCGATCTTCTCGTCGGTTGTTGAAAGCTGGTCCTCAATCCACTTCTACTGAACCAGTGGACTTGAGTGATGATATTGAAGTTTCGGAAGATCAAGGTGTTGAAGCAGGTGCTGAGAAGGATAAAGAATTGGTTGTCCATGGTAAAAAGGCTTCAGGCAAGAAGGTTGTTGCCACTTCTGTTCAGGAGTCTTCGAGCAGGGACGTTGAAGGGTTGGATCCAGAAGGGATTTATGTGCCTACTTGGTCGGTGAAGAATGATGACAACTTCAAAGATGCTGCTGTCTGTGAGGACGCTCTGAGTCATATTGCTCCTCCTTCAGTGCACAAGACCATTGCCGGGATGGATGATGACTTGATGTTGTCCCGCATGATTTTGAGTACTTGCAACCTTGCTGCCATGCTTCCTCAAGGCATTGTCCGTTTTCGTCAAAGAATGCAGGAATATGAAGAATTCTCCAAGAAGAAGGATAAAATGAAATCCTCCATGGCTGGGATGAAAAAGGAGATAGCTGGTTTTGCCGAGAAGGAAGCAGCATGGGAGAAGAAGGTTAGTGATCTGAAGAAGATGCATGTGATTGAGATGGGTGATTTGAAAAAGAGCTTCGAGGCTGATAGGTTGAAACTTAGGGCTGACCGGGAAGCTTTGTTTGTTCAGCAACAGGCTTTTGGTAAGGAGAAAGAGAGGTTGAAGGCTTCAGTTGCTCAGGCTACTGTTGATAACCAATGGCTCATAGAGCAGGGTTTTCATCAAGTGGTTACTTATCTGTTGCATTCCAAAGAGTTTAACTCTGCTCTTGGTGACGTTTACACTAAGCTTCTTAACCTGGGGAAACACCAAGGCCTCATTGTTGGGTATAAACTTCATGAATCCGGCCATCCTTTGGAGAAGTCACCTCTGTTTCATCCCGAGGCTTCTGATGTTTTTAAAGGCTCCGTTGAGCAAATGGAGAAGTTGACCTATCCTTACATCCATCAGGTTTCCACTTGTTTTGGTAAGCCTCTTGCTGTGTTGCAGGACTTGAAACCGGAGGGCCTAAATGAAAAGGTCTGTGCTGAGATTTTGGGCTCTCTTTCATGGAAGAGATCCTACTCGGGGGATAGTGATGATACCCTTTCAGGTCAGCCGGATGTTCCCAAGGATGCGAGTTTGGAGGCTTCGGCGGTTGGTGGTGATGGAGGTGTGAAGACTAAAAAGTTGAAGAAAACAAAGAAGGCCAAGGGCGAAGGTTCTGGAGTTTCCAAATCTGTTGATGCTTGATTCGTAGCTTTCTTAGCACTGAAAACAATTTATGTTTTGTAATGTTAACTTGAACAATATTAGGTTATTAGGAACCCTTAAGGTTCCTGTTGGTTGTGTTTTAAGGCCTTTGTGGCCGCGGGAACAATAGTTTAAGCTTGCAAGTTTTTAGGACTTGCTCTAACTTATGTTTGAAAGTCTTTTGGGGGCTTTCTTTTATATGATGTTATGTTTTAACTATTTTCCTTTTATTATGGTTTTATGCTTGTGCCTTTTTGGACAAGGCAGTTCATTTGGCTTTTAACCGTCCAAGCCTTTTGGCTGTCTGTTAATAGGTTGAAGCCTTTAAGGTTTCGCGATATTGCCCGGGTGGCTTGAAGCCTTGAAGGCTTCTTAGTTTTGCGTCCTGGCTTGGTTTGTACCTTTGTGATTTTTGTCCAATTGACTTTGTTCTTTTTGGATTTGCTTTGTTCTTTTGTAACTTTGTCTTTGTCGAGTTTGTGCTGCCCTTATGTTTTTTATACCTAAAAGGGTTCAGTGCTGCAGACACTTAGCCTTGGCATTTTTAACAAGAAGAGATGGCACCTATCCTTTTAATTATTTCTTTTGGTTTTTTAGCCTTTTTTGTAGACTATATTTCTAAGGCTTAGGGAACATTTGGTGTAGGCTGCTCATACCCGTCTATGAGACAATTTTATTTTTTCTTAACAAGTCTCATGGAGTTGTATTGATTTAGGAACTCACCCCTTACATAGGCTCATTCAACCCTTGAACCTATCGAGCGATGTGGCCTGGGAGCTCATCCCCTTACATGGCCCTTGCCATGGAGTTTTTTGCTAGGTTCTCAACCTGATTTTGGGATAGAAAAACAAGTTTAATAAAAACAACTTCATTCATTAAAGCAATACTTGCTTTTTACAAAAGGTATTCATAATCCTGCTTGAAATAAATTTTTGATACAAACCAGACTTTCCCGTTTAAACATTGAACCTTTTCAGGGTTTTGCCGTTCCAATGCCTTGGAAGCTTTTTGCCTTCTGAATCAGCCAGCTTGTAAGATCCACCTTTGTGTGCTTCAAGAATGGTGTATGGGCCTTCCCATTTTTGGCCAAGCTTTCCTTGGTTTTATTTTTTGCTGGCTTCGTTGTTTCTGAGGACCAGGTCTCCTAGCTTGAAACGTTCGTTCTTGACTTTTTTGTTGTAGTAAGCTTCCATCTGTTGTTTGTATTTGGCCTCTTGAATTGCGGCTTGATCTCTTGCTTCCTCTAGGAGTTGTAAATTCAACATGGTCTCTTTTTGGTTTGTTTCGGGATCCATGTTGACAATTCTTTGGGTTACAACTCCTATCTCGGCAGGGATCACAGGTTTGGATCCAAATACCAAGCTGTACGGTGTTTTCTTATGGCTTGTTTTTTCGGTTGTTCTAATTGCCCATAGGACACTAGGCAATTCTTCAAGCCAATTGCTTTCATATCTTCCCAGTCTTGTCTTGATGCCTTCTACTATGCTTCTATTTGTTCTTTCAACCTGACCGTTTGATTGCGGATAAGCCACTGAGCTAAAAACCTGATTGATTTTGTATTCCTTACACCAAATGCTGAAAGGCATCTCAGCAAATTGTCTTCCGTTGTCGGTGACAAGTACTCCCGGCAATCCATAACGGCAAATGATGTTCTCCCAGACAAAGTCGATGACTTGCTTTCCTGTGATCTTAGCAAGTGGTTTGACCTCGAGCCACTTAGTGAAATAATCTACTGCCACCAGTAAGAATTTTACTCCCCCTTTGCTTGGGGGAAATGGACCGACAATGTCCATTCCCCATTTATGGAATGGCCATGCCGAGGTTATCGGAACTAAATCATGCTTGGGACTTTTTGGGATCGGTGCATGGATCTGGCAAGCATCACATTTCTTCAACTATTCGGCTGTATCGCGATGCATTGAAGGCCAAAAATATCCGAGGTTCATGAGCTTTGCAACTACCGACCTAGCTCCAAAGTGAGCTCCGCATACACCTTCATGAATTTCCTTGATCAAATATTTACTTTGCTCGGGACCGACACATCTTAGCAAGGGAGCAAGGTAACCCTTTTTGTAAAGGGTTTCTCCTTGTAGTATGTATTGCCTTGCCTTGATTTCAACCCTTTTGGCTTCCACTTGATCATTGGGTAATTCACCATTTTTGAGGAACTTTCTTATGGGAGTCATCCAGTTTGGTTCTTCTTCGGTAACCACGTCTTGAACCTCCAATTCATTAATGGATGGGGCCTTCAACACTTCTACCAGTACCTTCTTGGTGAGATGGGCAAAAGTGAGGGATGCAAGCTTACTTAGGGCATCGGCCTTTTTGTTTTGAGATCTTGGGATCTGTTTGATGTTGCACGCTTGGAAGGTACTCATCAGTTCCTTGGATTTTTCTCTGTATTTTTTCATGTTGGGCTCTTTAGCTATGTAGCTGTCATTCACTTGGCTTGAGACCAGCAACGAATCCGTGAACACTTCAGGCTTTTCAACCTTCATTTCTTTGGCCAGCCTTAGGCCGGCTATTAGCGCTTCGTATTCAGCCTCGTTATTGGTGGTCTGAAAATCAAAACGGAGAGCATATGTGAATTCCAAACCTTCTGGGTTGATTAAAATTAACCCGGCCCCTGACCCTTCAACGCTTGAAGCCCCATCAGTAAAAAGCTTCCAGGCTTCAGGGTTGGAAGGTTCAGTGGTGGTAGTGTTTACTTCAGTGGTTGTTTGGTTTTGGACTTCCACAATGAAGTCGGCCAAGACTTGGGCCTTGATAGCTTTTCTTGGGACATAGGTGATGTTATGTTCACCCAGTTCTATGGCCCATTTGGCTAATCGCCCCGAGTTTTAAGGTTTTTCAAGCACACTCTTAATAGGTTGGTCGGTGACCACTTGTATAGGGTGTGCTAGGAAATACCTTCGAAGCCTTCTAGCTGTTTGAACTAAGGCTAAGGCAAGTTTTTCAAGGGGAGGATATTTCGTTTCAGCTAATTTTAAAGTTTTGCTGAAAAAATAAATGGGTACCTGGGCCTTGTCTCGCTCAATGGTGAGGACTGCACTGATGGCCTCGTCCGTGATTGAGAGGTACACCGATATTAACTCCCCGGATTTTGGTGCCGCAATGTCTGGTAGGGAAGCTAGATGTTGCTTCATCTGGTTGAAAGCTTCTTCAGCTTCTTCAGTCCATTTGAAATCCTTCTTATATGAGCAGTTTTTGAGCGTTTTGTAGAAGGGCAGAGATCTTTCGGCTAACTTTGCGGTAAAACGCTTCAAGGCTGCAAGCTTCCCGTTCAAGCTTTCAACCTCCTTTTTGGTCTTTGGTGGCTTGGTTTCAAGGACGGCTTTCACTTTGTTAGGGTTGGCTTTGATGCTTTGCTTTCCAACAATGTGGCCCAAGAATTTTCCTTCCTCGAATCCAAATGAACACTTTTCCGGATTAAGCTTCATGTTAACCTTTCTGAGGTTCTTGAAAGTTTCTTGAATATCATCGAGCATTTGATATTCCGTCTTGCTTTTAATAACCAAGTCATCGACATATGCCTCCAGGTTTTTGCCAATTTGGCTTTCGAAGGCTTTGTCAACGAGCCGTTGATAGGTTGCTCCTGCATTTTTGAGGCCGAAAGGCATCTTTTGATAGCAAAAGATCCATTTGTCTGTGTGAAAGGCTGTCTTTTCCTCATCCTCTTATTTCATGAGGATTTGGTGATAGCCTTTGTATGCATCAAGAAAGCATTTGAACGAGTAGCCTGTGAGGGAGTCAACTTTGAGATCAATTTCTGGTAGTGGATAGCAATCCTTTGGACAAGCTTTGTTAAGATCCTTAAAGTCTATGCACATCCTCCAAGAGTTGTCTGGTTTCTTGATCATAACCGGGTTTGCAACCCATGACTGGTACTTGACTTCTCGGAGAATACCGGCTGACACAAGCTTTTCAACCTCTTGGCAGGCTGCTAGACTTCTCTCAGGTGCCAAGCTTCTTTTCTTCTGGACCACAGGCTTTACCTCCGGTGGTATTCTCAACTCATGCTCGGCAATGTCCCGGGGGATCCCGGTCATATCTTCAGGACACCAAGCGAATACATCGCTGTAGTGTGTTAGCAATTTTTTAAGGTATGAAAGGGTCTCTTGAGAAAGGTCTGGGTTGACCCTTATTCTTTGTTCAGGGTATTTAGGGTTTATGACCAACCTTTTCCTGTCTTCTTCACTGTTTGAACTTTCACCTTCAACCATGTAGGCTTCCTGAGACGGTTGAAGGGTTGCTATGCCCCTTTCGGTGGGAAATTTGACTGTGCCATGGCCAACAGACACGGCCATGTAAAATGCACACTGTCCTGGTCTTTCGATGATCACATCATAGCTTGAGGGGATGTTGATAACCACAAAGGTGAGTGGTTGGGTTCTTTCTTTTAAACCTTCACTGAAACGAACATTAAGTGTCAGTTGCCCTAAAGGCTTGAGGGGTATGTCAGCGATACCTTTTATAGAGGTTCCAGAGGGTTGAAGCCTTGAACGTTCTTCATTGCTCAATCGGTTGAAGATTTTTTCGAACATGATTTCAGTGGCTGCCCTCGTGTCTATGTATACCTTGCATGTTTGCAACGTTCCCACGGTAGCTTCTACCACGAGAGGGCTAGAGAGAGGGTCATTCTTCCTAGGGGGGAAACACACACACTGAAGCTCCCAAGCTTCCAACATCTGCCTCTTGTGAGGAACCTTTCCATCGAAATCTACCATATTGACTTCCTTACCCTTTCCTTCAGCCATTTTGTCCCGGACTCCCATTACCAAATGAGCGAGTTCTCCGGACTTAACAGCTTCTTCTATTCTTTTCTTGAGTTGGAAGCAATCATTGGTGTGGTGACCTTTTTCTTCATGAAACTTGCAGTATTGGGTGGAGTTCTCGTTTTTCCTGCTTTTCGGGAGAGGTCTAGGAGGCCGAAAGTTTTGTTTAACTTCTTCTGTTGCAAGGATTTCTTGAGGGGTCTTTGTGAGGGGTGTGAAACTTATGCCTTTTTCCCTGCTTGAAAGGTTCCGACCTTCAGACCTTCGAGGGTCTGAACCCTTTGACCGCCGGTCGTAGGAGTTGAAGTTCCCTCTTTTTCTGACTGGACTGTTGCTTCTCCAGCCGGACCCTCTTTTTCTTTGTTCCTTAATGTCCACTGCCTCCTCTCCTCGGATGTGGGCTTCAGCCCTTTCAAGAGCCTCTTCTATGGTCTTGGGTAGAGATTTGTTGAAATCCCTTGTAAGGTACTTAGAGGTGATGGCATTCATGAAGCCAGCCACCCTCATTTTCTCATCGGCCCCTACATAAGTCAAACCTTCTTTCTTGTATCGTTCAATGAAAGCACGGAGACTTTCATCATCACGCTATTTTATCTGAAAGATCACTGTTGCGTCTTTGACATATCGCCTTTGTTGGGAGAAATTGGCTAGGAAACCCTTGCTGAGATCGTCAAAGCTTCGAACGCTTTGAACAGGTAAATCGTTGAACCAGATCCTGGCGGATCCAACAAGAGTTTGCATGAACATTAGGCAACACTCAGCGTTGGACCATTTCTCTATCCGAGCTGCACCCGTGAAGATCTGAAGATGGTCCTCAGGATCTTCAGTCCCATCATATGTCCTGATGTGGGCTGGAATTTTGATCTTTGACTGGAAATCATAATCGGCTATCTGTCTTGAAAAGCATGAAAGGTTACTTGGCTTGTATGGTTTAGCCAAGTCTTCTTCAGTCCTTGCATCCACATTACTGCTATTGCCGTTGTTTCCTTGAGTGGCAAGCACTTGATTGATGAAGTGTTGCCATGGGAAGTTGGCCATCATCTGGGTCATCATGTTGGGCATGGGGTTGAAGCCTTGAAGGCTTCCTGGGCCAGCGGAGCAGTTTATCCCGAGGGGAGCACTCATAACAGCACTTCGTGCTAAGGGGAGCACGGACAGAGCTTGCTCCCATGTAGTTGTAGTAGATGCTGGATAGCTTGTCACTGGGGATTGCAGGAGCTGGTCAAGAGTTAGCTCATGTCCCAAAGGAGCACCACTAGTAATCGGTTGGGAAGAGAAGATAGGATGCACCGTAGGATTTGTCATAGTGGACAGATAAGGGTGAGGGTTTGAAAGGTTACTGGGACCAACCTCACTTCTTGTTGCAAAGAGAGGGGGAGGTGGCCCAGGGGACAATGTTAGTTCAGGTTCATCGTAGTCTAAACGAATCCTCAATCCCTTTTCTCTTTCTTTACTCACGTGCTGGTTGAGAAGGGATCTTAGCACAAGGAAATTGTTGGCAACCCCTTCAGGGGTGAGTTCAACACATGATGGGGCGTCGGAGACACCGATATTGGGAGATGGAACTCCGGATCTGGACGGAATTGGTGTGTTGAAGTTGAGGAACTCGGGTGTGCTCCCCGGAGTTGAGAAAGAAGTTGGTATAGCCACGTGAGCTTGGCTACTACCCGGAGTGGAAGCATTTGGAATCTGATTTACTTCTTCCGGTGATCCACTTTCAGACATGGTGATTTTAAGTGAATAGAGCTACACTACTAGGTCTTTTTTGAGAAGAAATAGCGGCGTAGCCCCACGGTGGGCGCCAACTTGTTGATGCAACAAATACAAGACCAACGGTGGTAGCTGGACTGGCTAGGCAAAACGGTTGAAGGGTTCAACCTTGCCTAACGCAGGTCGTGGGGTCCCCCCACGTTTGCGAGACGTGGAAGGAGGTTTACTAGTTTATTGTTGTTCTTTCCTATGGATCCTCCTCTGAATTGTGCTCAGATTCGGAAGTGGTAGCAAAGGGAATGTGTGTGTTGGATGTGAAAGGGAATGACTAGTGTGAAACAAGCATTCGATGTGAATGACCAGAGCTTAGAGAATCAGAGCTGGTCAGGAGATGTTTTCTGAAGTAAATGAAGTGTCAATTTATAAGAGAAGACATCTCCCGAAGTGGAATGTATTAGACTAGTAACCTTGCTTGCAGTGGAGGGTTTCCCCTTTCGGGGGTTGAAGGCTTTTGACCCCCGGATAATAGTGTGCATTGTGCAGACCTGCTTTGCTTTTGCGGCTGCGGGTTGGTGAAGCGATCTCCAGATGTGACCGGCCACTGTTTCCGCATTGCTTTTCCCAACTCACAGCTTTTCAACCGTTGAACCGTTTAACCTTTTGAGCCTTTACATATTTAATCATTTTATTTAGTCTTGAGTTCCCAGCTCTGATTCTCTAAGCTCTGGTCATTCACATCGAATGCTTGTTTCACACTAGTCATTCCCTTTCACATCCAACACACACATTCCCTTTGCTACCACTTCCGAATCTGAGCACAATTCAGAGGAGGATCCATAGCAAAGAACAACAATAAACTAGTAAACCTCCTTCCACGTCTCGCAAACGTGGGGGGACCCCACGACCTGCGTTAGGCAAGGTTGAACCCTTCAACCGTTTTGCCTAGCCAGTCCAGCTACCACCGTTGGTCTTGTATTTGTTGCATCAACAAGTTGGCGCCCACCGTGGGGCTACGCCACTATTTCTTCTAAAAAAAGTCCTAGTAGTGTAGCTCTATTCACTTAAAATCACCATGTCTGAAAGTGGATCACCGGAAGAAGTAAATCAGATTCCAAACGCTTCCACTCTGGGTAGTAGCCAAGCTCACGTGGCTATACCAACTTCTTTCTCAACTCCGGGGAGCACACCCGAGTTCGTCAACTTCAACACACCAACTCCGTCCAGATACGGAGCTCCATCTCCAAATATCGGTGTCTCCGACGCCCCATCATGTGTTGAACTCACCCCTGAAGGGGTTGCCAACAATTTCCTTGTGCTAAGATCCCTTCTCAACCAGCACGTGAGTAAAGAAAGAGAAAAGGGAGTGAGGATTCGTTTAGACTACGATGAACCTAAACCAACATTGTCCCCTAGGCCACCTCCCCCTCTCTTTGCAACAAGAAGTGAGGTTGGTCCTAGTAACCTTTCAAACCCTCACCCTTATCTGTCCACTATGACAAATCCTACGGTGCATCCTATCTTCTCTTCCCAACCGATTACTAGTGGTGCTCCTTTGGGACATGAGCTAACTCTTGACCAGCTCCTGCAATCCCCAGTGACAAGCTATCCAGCATCTACTATAACTACATGGGAGCAAGCTCTGTCCGTGCTCCCCTTAGCACGAAGTGCTGTTATGAGTGCTCCCCTCGGGATAAACTGCTCCGCTGGCCCAGGAAGCCTTCAAGGCTTCAACCCCATGCCCAACATGATGACCCAGATGATGGCCAACTTCCCATGGCAACACTTCATCAATCAAGTGCTTGCCACTCAAGGAAACAACGGCAATAGCAGTAATGTGGATGCAATGACTGAAGAAGACTTGGCTAAACCATACAAGCCAAGTAACCTTTCATGCTTTTCAAGACAGATAGCCGATTATGATTTCCAGTCAAAGATCAAAATGCCAGCCCACATCAGGACATATGATGGGACTGAAGATCCTGAGGACCATCTTCAGATCTTCACGGGTGCAGCTCGGATAGAGAAATGGTCCAATGCTGAGTGTTACCTAATGTTCATGCAAACTCTTGTTGGATCCGCCAGGATCTGGTTCAACGATTTAACTGTTCAAAGCGTTCAAAGCTTTGACGATCTCAGCAAGGGTTTCCTAGCCAATTTCTCCCAACAAAGGCGATATGTCAAAGACGCAACAGTGATCTTTCAGAAAAAATAGCGTGATGATGAAAGTCTCCGTGCTTTCATTGAACGATACAAGAAAGAAGGTCTGACTTATGTAGGGGCCGATGAGAAAATGAGGGTGGCTGGCTTCATGAATGCCATCACCTCTAAGTACCTTACAAGGGATTTCAACAAATCTCTACCCAAGACCTTAGAAGAGGCTCTTGAAAGGGCTGAAGCCCACATCCGGGGAGAGGAGGAAGTGGACATTAAGGAACAAAGAAAAAGAGGGTCCGGCTGGAGAAGCAACAGTCCAGCCAGAAAAAGAGGAAACTTCAACTCCTATGACCAGCGGTCAAAGGGTTCAGACCCTCGAAGGTCTGAAGGTCGGAACCTTTCAAGCAGGGAAAAAGGCATAAGTTTCACACCCGTCACAAAGACCCCTCAAGAAATCCTTGCAACAGAAGAAGTTAAACAAAACTTTCGGCCTCCTAGACCTCTCCCCAAAAGCAGGAAAAACGAGAACTCCACCCAATACTGCGAGTTTCATGAAGAAAAAGGTCACCACACCAATGATTGCTTCCAACTCAAGAAAAGAATAGAAGAAGCTGTTAAGTCCGGAGAACTCGCTCATTTGGTAAAGGGAGTCCGGGACAAAATGGCTGAAGGAAAGGGTAAGGAAGTCAATATGGTAGATTTCGATGGAAAGGTTCCTCACAAGAGGCAGAGGTTGGAAGCTTGGGAGCTTCAGTGTGCCTGTTCCCCCCTACGAAGAATGACCCTCTCTCTAGCCCTCTCGTGGTAGAAGCTACCGTGGGAACGTTGCAAACATGCAAGGCATACATAGACACGGGGGCAGCCACTGAAATCATGTTCGAAAAATTCTTCAACCGATTGAGCAATGAAGAACGTTCAAGGCTTCAACCCTCTGGAACCTCTATAAAAGGTATCGCTGACATACCCCTCAAGCCTTTAGGGCAACTGACACTTAATGTTCGTTTCAGTGAAGGTTTAAAAGAAAGAACCCAACCACTCACCTTTGTGGTTATCAACATCCCCTCAAGCTATGATGTGATCATCGGAAGACCAAGACAGTGTGCATTTTACATGGCCGTGTCTGTTGGCCATGGCACAGTCAAATTTCCCACCGAAAGGGGCATAGCAACCCTTCAACCCTCTCAGGAAGCCTACATGGTTGAAGGTGAAAGTTCAAACAGTGAAGAAGATAGGCAAAGGTTGGTCATAAACCCTAAATGCCCTGAACAAAGAATAAGGGTCAACCCAGACCTTTCTCAAAAGACCCTTTCATACCTTAAAAAATTGCTAACACACTACAGCGGTGTATTCGCTTGGTGTCCTGAAGATATGACCGGGATCCACCGGGACATTGCCGAGCATGAGTTGAGAATACCACCGGAGGTAAAGCCTGTGGTCCAGAAGAAAAGAAGCTTGGAACCTGAGAGAAGTCTAGCAGCCTGCCAAGAGGTTGAAAAGCTTGTGTCAGCCGGTATTCTCCGAGAAGTCAAGTACCAGTCATGGGTTGCAAACCCGGTTATGATCAAGAAACCAGACAACTCTTGGAGGATATGCATAGACTTTAAGGATCTTAACAAAGCTTGTCCAAAGGATTGCTATCCACTACCAGAAATTGATCTCAAAGTTGACTCCCTCACAGGCTACTCGTTCAAATGCTTTCTTGATGCATACAAAGGCTATCACCAAATCCTCATGAAAAAAGAGGATGAGGAAAAGACAGCCTTTCACACAGACAAAGGGATCTTTTGCTATCAAAAGATGCCTTTCGGCCTCAAAAATGCAGGAGCAACCTATCAACGGCTCGTTGACAAAGCCTTCGAAAGCCAAATTGGCAAAAACCTGGAGGCATATGTCGATGACTTGGTTATTAAAAGCAAGACGGAATATCAAATGCTCGATGATATTCAAGAAACTTTCAAGAACCTCAGAAAGGTTAACATGAAGCTTAATCCGGAAAAGTGTTCATTTGGATTCGAGGAAGGAAAATTCTTGGGCCACATTGTTGGAAAGCAAAGCATCAAAGCCAACCCTAACAAAGTGAAAGCCGTCCTTGAAACCAAGCCACCAAAGACCAAAAAGGAGGTTGAAAGCTTGAACGGGAAGCTTGCAGCCTTGAAGCGTTTTACCGCAAAGTTAGCCGAAAGATCTCTGCCCTTCTACAAAACGCTCAAAAACTGCTCATATAAGAAGGATTTCAAATGGACTGAAGAAGCTGAAGAAGCTTTCAACCAGATGAAGCAACATCTAGCTTCCCTACCAGACATTGCGGCACCAAAAACCGGGGAGTTAATATCGGTGTACCTCTCAATCACGGACGAGGCCATCAGTGCAGTCCTCACCATTGAGCGAGACAAGGCCCAGGTACCCGTTTATTTTTTCAGCAAAACTTTAAAATTAGCTGAAAAGAAATATCCTCCCCTTGAAAAACTTGCCTTAGCCTTAGTTCAAACAGCTAGAAGGCTTCGAAGGTATTTCCTAGCACACCCTATACAAGTGGTCACCGACCAACCTATTAAGAGTGTGCTTGAAAAACCTGAAAACTCGGGGCGATTAGCCAAATGGGCCATAGAACTGGGTGAACATAACATCACCTATGTCCCAAGAAAAGCTATCAAGGCCCAAGTCTTGGCCGACTTCATTGTGGAAGTCCAAAACCAAACAACCACTGAAGTAAACACTACCACCACAGAACCTTCCAACCCTGAAGCCTGGAAGCTTTTTACTGATGGGGCTTCAAGCGTTGAAGGGTCAGGGGCCGGGTTAATTTTAATCAACCCAGAAGGTTTGGAATTCACATATGCTCTCCGTTTTGATTTTCAGACCACCAATAACGAGGCTGAATACGAAGCGCTAATAGCCGGCCTAAGGCTGGCCAAAGAAATGAAGGTTGAAAAGCTTGAAGTGTTCACGGATTCGTTGCTGGTCTCAAGCCAAGTGAATGACAGCTACATAGCTAAAGAGCCCAACATGAAAAAATACAGAGAAAAATCCAAGGAACTGATGAGTACCTTCCAAGCGTGCAACATCAAACAGATCCCAAGATCTCAAAACAAAAAGGCCGATGCCCTAAGTAAGCTTGCATACCTCACTTTTGCCCATCTCACCAAGAAGGTACTGGTAGAAGTGTTGAAGGCCCCATCCATTAATGAATTGGAGGTTCAAGACGTGGTTACCGAAGAAGAACCAAACTGGATGACTCCCATAAGAAAGTTCCTCAAAAATGGTGAATTACCCAATGATCAAGTGGAAGCCAAAAGGGTTGAAATCAAGGCAAGGCAATACATACTACAAGGAGAAACCCTTTACAAAAAGGGTTACCTTGCTCCCTTGCTAAGATGTGTCGGTCCCGAGCAAAGTAAATATTTGATCAAGGAAATTCATGAAGGTGTATGCGGAGCTCACTTTGGAGCTAGGTCGGTAGTTGCAAAGCTCATGAACCTCGGATATTTTTGGCCTTCAATGCATCGCGATACAGCCGAAGAGTTGAAGAAATGTGATGCTTGCCAGATCCATGCACCGATCCCAAAAAGTCCCAAGCATGATTTAGTTCCGATAACCTCGGCATGGCCATTCCATAAATGGGGAATGGACATTGTCGGTCCATTTCCCCCAAGCAAAGGGGGAGTAAAATTCTTACTGGTGGCAGTAGATTACTTCACTAAGTGGCCCGAGGTCAAACCACTTGCTAAGATCACAGGAAAGCAAGTCATCGACTTTGTTTGGGAGAACATCATTTGCCGTTATGGATTACCGGGAGTACTTGTCACCGACAACGGAAGACAATTTGCTGAGAAGCCTTTCAGCATTTGGTGTAAGGAATACAAAATCAATCAGGTTTTTAGCTCAGTGGCTTATCCGCAATGAAACGGTCAGGTTAAAAGAACAAATAGAAGCATAGTAGAAGGCATCAAGACAAGACTGGGAAGATACGAAAGCAATTGGCTTGAAGAATTGCCTAGTGTCCTATGGGCAATTAGAACAACCGAAAAAACAAGCCATAAGAAAACACCGTACAGCTTGGTATTTGGATCCGAAGCTGTGATCCCTGCCGAGATAGGAGTTGTAACCCAAAGAATTGTCAACATGGATCCCGAAACAAACCAAAAAGAGACCATGTTGAATTTACAACTCCTAGAGGAAGCAAGAGATCAAGCCGCAATTCAAGAGGCCAAATACAAACAACAGATGGAAGCTTACTACAACAAAAAAGTCAAGAACGAACGTTTCAAGCCAGGAGACCTGGTCCTCAGAAACAACGAAGCCAACAAAAAATAAAACCAAGGAAAGCTTGGCCAAAAATGGGAAGGCCCATACACCATCCTTGAAGCACACAAAGGTGGATCTTACAAGCTGGCTGATTCAGAAGGCAAAAAGCTTCCAAGGCATTGGAACGGCAAAACCCTAAAAAGGTTCAATGTTTAAACGGGAAAGTCTGGTTTGTATCAAAAATGTATTTCAAGCAGGATTATGAATACCTTTTGTAAAAAGCAAGTATTGCTTTAATGAATGAAGTTGTTTTTATCAAACTTGTCTTTCTATCCCAAAATCAGGTTGAGAACCTAGCAAAAAACTCCATGGCAAGGGCCATGTAAGGGGATGAGCTCCCAGGCCACATCGCTCAATAGGTTCAAGGGTTGAATGAGCCTATGTAAGGGGTGAGTTCCTAAATCAATACAACTCCATGAGACTTGTTAAGAAAAAATAAAATTGTCTCAAAGACGGGTATGAGCAGCCTACACCAAATGTTCCCTAAGCCTTAGAAATATAGTCTACAAAAAAGGCTAAAAAACCAAAAGAAATAATTAAAAGGATAGGTGCCATCTCTTCTTGTTAAAAATGCCAAGGCTAAGTGTCTGCAGCACTGAACCCTTTTAGGTATAAAAAACATAAGGGCAGCACAAACTCGACAAAGACAAAGTTACAAAAGAATAAAGCAAATCCAAAAAGAACAAAGTCAATTGCACAAAAATCACAAAGGTACAAACCAAGCTAGGACGCAAAACTAAGAAGCCTTCAAGGCTTCAAGCCACCCGGGCAATATCTCGAAACCTTAAAGGCTTCAACCTATTAACAGACAGCCAAAAGGCTTGGACGGTTAAAAGCCAAATGAACTGCCTTGTCCAAAAAGGCACAAGCATAAAACCATAATAAAAGGAAAATAGTTAAAACATAACATCATATAAAAGAAAGCCCCAAAAAGACTTTCAAACATAAGTTATAGCAAGTCCTAATAACTTGCAAGCTTAAACTACTGTTCCAGCGGCCACAAAGGCCTTAAAACACAACCAACAGGAACCTTAAGGGTTCCTAATAACCTAATATTGTTCAAGTTAACATTACAAAACATAAATTGTTTTCAGTGCTAAGAAAGCTACGAATCAAGCATCAACAGATTTGGAAACTCCAGAACCTTCGCCCTTGGCCTTTTTTGTTTTCTTCAACTTTTTAGTCTTCACACCTCCATCACCACCAACCGCCGAAGCCTCCAAACTCGCATCCTTGGGAACATCCGGCTGACCTGAAAGGGTATCATCACTATCCCCCGAGTAGGATCTCTTCCTTGAAAGAGAGCCCAAAATCTCAGCAGAGACCTTTTCATTTAGGCCCTCCGGTCTCAAGTCCTGCAACACAGCAAGAGGCTTACCAAAACAAGTGGAAACCTGATGGATGTAAGGATAGGTCAACTTCTCCATTTGCTCAACGGAGCCTTTAAAAACATCAGAAGCCTCAGGACGAAACAGAGGTGACTTCTCCAAAGGATGGCCGGATTCATGAAGTTTATACCCAGCAATGAGGCCTTGGTGTTTCCCCAGGTTAAGAAGCTTAGTGTAAACGTCACCAAGAGCAGAGTTAAACTCTTTGGAATGCAACAGATAAGTAACCACTTGATGAAAACCCTGCTCTATGAGCCATTGGTTATCCACAGTAGCTTGAGCAACTGAAGTCTTCAACCTCTTTTTCTCCTTACCAAAAGCCTGTTGCTGAACAAACAAAGCTTCCCGGTCAGCCCTAAGTTTCAACCTATCAGCCTCGAAGCTCTTTTTCAAATCACCCATCTCAATCTCATGCATCTTTTTCAGATCACTAACCTTCTTCTCCCATGCTGCTTCCTTCTCGGCAAAACCAGCTATCTCCTTTTTCATCCCAGCCATGGAGGATTTCATTTTATCCTTCTTCTTGGAGAATTCTTCATATTCCTGCATTCTTTGACGAAAACGGGCAATGCCTTGAGGAAGCATGGCAGCAAGGTGGCAAGTACTCAAAATCATGCGGGACAACATCAAGTCATCATCCATCCCGGCAATGGTCTTGTGCACTGAAGGAGGAGCAATATGACTCAGAGCATCCTCACAGACAGCAGCATCTTTGAAGCTGTCATCATTCTTCACCGACCAAGTAGGCACATAAATCCCTTCTGGATCCAACCCTTCAACGTCCCTGCTTGAAGACTCCTGAACAGGAGTGGCAACAACCTTCTTGCCTGAAACCTTTTTACCATGGACAACCAATTCTTTATCCTTCTCAGCACCTGCTTCAACACCTTGATCTTCCAAAACTTCAATATCATCACTCAAGTCCACTGGTTCAGTAGAAGTGAATTGAGGACCAGCTTTCAACAACCGACGAGAAGATCGGCGGGTTGAAGACTTAGGAGCATTAGACTTAGAAAAACCCTTGGCAGTAGCAGCACTAACATAACCTGAGCCCTCAAACCTTTGATCAACAGTTCTAACCACAACATTCTCACCAGGAACAGACGGAGCATCCCCAAAAACAACATCAGAAGTATCGTCGCTCTTAATAAAATCCAAAGCATACATGACTGCAAAAACCAACAGCATATAAGTCATAAGTTAAGAAAAGCATAAAGAAGGCAAAAAAGGAAAATGCATACCCATGCCACTCCTCATAAGAACCGGATCCCGATCAACATTCCCCCAAATTTTACTAACCCCTAAAAGAACTAGTAAGTGCTCAGGAAAGGGACGAACCCTAGAAGGGCACTCCCGGATGGCATTGAGAAAAACATCATTCAAGTCAGACTCGGAAGGTTCCGGATCATTAAGGACGGCATCTGGTTTCCTCCACACCATTTTAAATGGGAGAATAGCATCGGAAACCCAGAAAAAGCGATCCTTCCAAGCCCCAAGCGTAGTAACCATCGACGAAATAAGGCAGGTATCAACTTTGGATATTTCGAAAGTAAACCAATCGCCATTCTTAGCCAAGCGAAAAAACCGGCGAAATAGTAAAAGAGAAGGATCATACCCAAGAGCACGACACAAAACCTCAAAATGCAAAACCCTAGCCATCCCCTTTGGATGAACTTGCCCAAAAGAAACCCGATAATACTCCAACAAGTTCAAAACAAAAAACGAAAAGGGATAACGAAGGTTCGAGAGCTCAAAATGACTACAATAAAGGGCAATCGAACCAGCAGATGGTTTATCAACAGGAACATCACAAGCAGGGGCAGTGGGGTTGATGCGTGCGAAGTGTCGTATATATTAGGTGTATATTTTAAGCCCTTTTTAACACTTATTTTAGCCAAGTTTTAAATTTATAAAACACGATATTTCACTAACACTAAACACACATATGGGCAAGTGCACCCATCGTTGAGTGTAGCATAGCGTTGGTAAGATACCGAGGTCGTCCAAGGACACAAGAGCTTTTAGTACCGATTTATCCTCAACGTCTAACCAAAATAAAAGTTTAGAAAAAAAATGTTTTAAACTAAGAAAAATAAAACTAACTAAAATGCTGAAAATAAAAATAAAAATAAAAACAGATAGACAAGATGAATCACTTGGTTCCGACTCGTATCTAGTATAACCTTTGATTATTTCCGCACTTTTGCACATAATTAAGAGATTATCTTAGTTATTGTAGTAGGCCCCTCTTTTGAAGGCGACGTTACCCTCACCCCAGTAGTTTGAGTCAGCAGGGATACAATCCTAAAAGGGTGGATTATTGGAAGATAATGAATTAAGTTATTAATGCAGTATTGTGGTAGGCCCCGCTTTTGGCGGTGACGTTACCCTCGGCTAAGTAGTCTGAGTCAGCAGGGATACAGTCCTAAGTAGCCGGGTTATAGTATTAATAGTAGTTAACTTATGAGGGGATCAAAGAGTTTGGACCCCCGCCATCCAATACCGTGAAGTATTGAAGGAGGTCCTACTAAATTTGACCCAGGTCCAGTGCAGGACCTCTAAACGCTGAACAATGGCAA
This sequence comes from Helianthus tuberosus, assembly GCA_030545235.1. NCBI lineage: Eukaryota > Viridiplantae > Streptophyta > Magnoliopsida > Asterales > Asteraceae > Helianthus > Helianthus tuberosus. The sequence goes on along the minus strand of JARYGA010032454.1, from coordinate 142,584 downwards.
GACCTTTACCAAACCGTTCCCTTAACCCCCTACCAGGTAGCCAACATATCTCCATATAGACCGTGGAGATATGAATGGTGAAAATCCTTTATTTTATATAGACAGTAAAATAATGCCAAGACACCACGGACAAACGATAAGGAAAGATTACCTTCAACATAAGTAACTAGTTATTAAAGTCATTAATACAAAACCAAATAAAAAGTGCAAAAGATTAGAAATAAAAAGTATTATACTAGACACTTTGTCTTCACCAAGTGATGTAAGAGACTTAGGCAAACATGGCCTTGATTGTCAAGAACTCTTACGATCAATCTTGGATCCCGAGACGACTCACACACTCTACGATGGACAATGGATGATGGTGGTGGATGATGGTGTTGTGATGGTGGTGGGTGGTGGATGAAGTGTGAGAGAGGTGGTGTGCCAAGGGATGAGATGAAATGAATCCAAGCACTCCTATTTATAGGCTGAACAGAGAGCTGGACACGGCCCCGTGTCCGTCTGACACTCTCTCTCCTCATTAATTGTAATTCGCAATTACAATAAATGCGCCTGCTGTACTTTCGACACGCCCCCGTGTCCGCCGAGCACGGCCCCGTGATGGGCAATAGAAGCTTCTATAGGTTTGTCTTTTCTGCTGCTTCTTGGGCACGGCCCCGTGCTGGCTGAGCACGGGGCGTGTTCAGACTTCTGTTTTCTCTATTTTGCTTTGGAATGTGCCGTTGAGGGTCCGGGCAGTCCACTAATGTTCCTTTTCTTGTATTTATGTTGGATTTATATGTCTTTTTGCTTCTTTTGCGTTTTTGAGCTCATTTAATCCTGAAAATACAAAAGGAAGACAAAAACACTCTTTTTCCAATATTAGCACTAAAAAGGGTTAGTTTTATGCCTCATTTGATGTAATTTATATGTTGCATTTAATACACATCAAATACCCCCACACTTGAACTTTTGCTTGTCCTTAAGCAAAACTCTTTAATATGTGGCTTACACTCCCAAATGGAATAGGTAGAAGAGAAGGTTTTTGGGCTTGTCGTAGAGTGTCGGGATTTCCAAGATCTTTTTGGGTTTTATTTTTATTTATTTACATTCCTATTCGTAATGATTTATTTAGAACTGTTCATAAAAGAAATTACTTATTTGGGCATAACATGCCTTTTTTTTTTAAATTCTATTTATATACAAGTTCACATACCTCGCGGGGAAATCACTCACACTCGGCCGAAGGTGTATTTTTAGTGAATCACTCGAGAGCGGCACGAAACTTATTCCTACCATAGGCTTGCCAAGAAATCAATCCTCCTCCTTTTTAACTTTTATACCTTTGTAGATATCAAGAGGACTTTGTGGGTTAAGGGTTGGCTAGGGTTAAAGGTAGGTGGTTGGGTTAGTGGTTAGTAGAAAAAGGGCTAAAAGCGTAACAAGTGTCGGTTTTCGCATTTTTGCAATTTTTTTTATTTTGATGAAGCTTTTATTCAAACAAAGTTATTTTTGATTACTTTGTTTGTTTATTTTCTTTTTGCTTCATCATTATCACAATTTTTTTTTTCACGAAGAACTGAACTTGTTACTAAAATAAAGGGTTAAAAATGAAAACGGTTTTGGTGGATGAAAGGGTTTTTGTTTGGGTGATGAAACGAAAAGGTTTAGGCTCAAAGGGGCTAACTAGGGGGATTTTTTGGGTAGGTGGTAAAAGAAAAAGAAAAATAATGGTGTAGAAATGAAAAAGGTTAGTGCTAATGCCTCTATCATTTACTTACTCGGGTTTAAGTTGATAAGGACCGGGAATGTATTGTCATGGCAAGTTCTAGAGTTGTAAGAACCAAGCGGCTATTCACACAAGAAACGAAAAATGAGCATTTAGTCAAATGATATGTAATTGTGTGCTCAATAAAGGCTCAAAACTCACTTTTGTGGGAATGGGTTTTTTATGTGATCAAGTATATATAATCGAATTTTAAATAAGTTTGTCATGCCTTTTCATAATTTTCTTATGTTGGTTCTTTTTATCACTACGCTATCGGTTGTAAATTTGTAAAAATATAACCTTTTTGAGGACTTGAATTTCCCGAGTTAAACCTAGACAAGTAAAAAAAATGGAATTTTTGAAAAAATTTGGGGTGATTAGCGGTTCCAATAGAGTTTTGTGTAAGGCTTGTATTTAGGACTTGCAAAATTCAAGGTTTTAGCATCCCCCCCCCCCCCACACTTAAATTACACATTGTCCTCAATGTGTCCCAAAAATAAATTTTTAGGTTGATTAGATGTGTAAAATAGTGTTTAAAAAGCAAAAATTTGTGTTACTGGGCACTGAACACGGCCCCGTGTTGAGTGGGCACGACCCCGTGTTCAGGTGCCAGTAACAAGAACTTACAGAAGGTGGACACGGCCCCGTGTCCACTGAACACGGCCACGTGTCTGACAAAATTTTGTCGTACAGAAGCCAAACAGCAGGTCTGGGAGGTGAGCACGGGGGCGTGTTGGCTGGACACGTCCCCGTGTGGACAGTCTGAAAGCCTGAAAAACAGGCTTCTTCCTCCGGTTTTTCCATCCTAGCCCTATAAGTGCTGAGGCTTAACACCCCAAGCCTTGGTTTGTACCTGTTTCAACACTTAATACCACACCAAGCAATACAAACATCCTACATTACCATAGTTAATTGTTCTAAGCATAAAGTAAAAGAAAAATAAAACGGAAAATAAAAGTGTTTAAGGAAAGTAAATTGTTCAACTTCTGGCACGCAGGCCACCAATTGTTCGATAGATAAAGGGACTTAAACCTGTGGGCTCGCCATCAACCCGCTCCTGCTCCTCCAAACCCTCTAATCCATATCTTCATCGCTATCATCACCTCCATCCCCATGCCCCGCCATGTACTCCTGGATGCTGCCGATATCGTCTCGTATATCGTTGATGTTGCGTTCAATAGCTCCGACCCGTTGGTATGTGTTGTTGGCGAGGTTGTAGGCGTTCCTGGTACACATGAGGTTTTCCTACATAAGATCATGTAAGCTTTGAAAATTAGGAAAACCGCCTCCTTGTGAGGAGGATTGACCCGGATCACCATGGAGTGGATACTGGTGGTGGGGAGGTGGTGCGTGAAGAACTAGGGCCTCCTGTGGGTTCCATGCATAGCCTTGCGTTCTTTGGAAACTCACTGTTCCGTCTTCCGCCTCATAGAGTAAGTTCATGGCCCGGCAAATGTGGTAGTCAACTCGTCCCGACCATGGGCTTCTTTCAAAGGCTCTTGGAATTCGCGTGTAATGCTTAAAAAGACGGTACACCCATCCTCCGTAGAAGATAGGCGTTGGAGCTCGAGCAAGGCGGTTGAGATGCATGTTTTTCAACAGTAGATACGGAACATCAAGAGGCTTTTGGTTGTGGATACAGTGGAGGACAACCAAATCTTTCAACCCTACAACACCACTACTGTCGTGTCGTTGGTTTAGAGAGTAGGTGAGGACCCTGTGAATGTAGCGATAGAGCGGATCCCTCAGCTTTGTACTCTTGGTGCTACGAGGGTCGTAGATTCCTTCACCGATTTGAGCCCATGCGGCTTGTCTTTCATTCACCTCCAAGTCTCGTAATCCCCCGGTATTTTCTTCGTTTCCCGATTCCTCTTCTTGATATAGACCTATTATGGCTCCAAACTGTGCCATGGAGATCGAGTACATTGTTCCTCCACACCGAAATACAACCCCAGTATTGTCAAATGGGTCACATCTTGAATCGAAGTTGAAGGTACTGTAGAACTACATGGTACATTGATGTACTGATTGAAGCCTAGTGTTTAATGCAACAGCTAGTGGTCCCGTAACGATGTTGTTGAATTGGTGCAGCTGGTTTACCAAGGTTAACAGCTCCGTGCAAGCTCTCCTGGGGTACTCTTCGGGTCTTGTTTGAAGAACCTCATACCTTGCCCTTGCATCAAGCTCACTTGCATTGAACCTTGTGAACTTTGCCATCTGAAAGAATACACCAAAAATTAGTACGAAACAGAAGTGTTTTCGGACAAAACTGCAAACAGTGGGCTGGACACGGCCCCGTGTCCAGCGAACACGGCCTCGTGTCCAGAGGTCTGTTACTCAAAAACTTCAATTTTCGACCCGGTTTCGAAAACTTGAAAATTTTTGGTCCAATAGGTGCGGTTTCCCCCGAAAATGAAACCCTAAACACCGTTTTTCCCAAAATATCCCGTTTACCCTATCGATTTTGTCTTTTTCGGTTCAAGAACAAGGGTTTTGGGGTTTTTGTAAGAAATCGGGTGAATCTATGAACAATCTAAGTTTATTTACTTCTCCTAACACTAATCTAACTAAATGCAAGCAGATTTAGGCAAAAATTTTAGGTTCGATCCAGATGAACATCAAGAACCCTAGATTTTTCCCCAAATTTGCGGTGTATTAACTACATGCAAGTAACTAATCTAACTACTAAGAGTGATAGAATCATACCTTGACGTTGTTAGATTGGTAAGAGACGTTGGAATTTTGCGAAAAATCGCCTGGAACCAGAGCTTTTGTGGGGAAACGGGGCGTGTGGAATGAAGAAACTGTTTTGAAAAAGGGGTTTTATCCCGTCTGCAGCGCGAACACGGCCCCGTGTCCAGCGGACACGGCCTCGTGTCGAGCTTTTTTTTTTTTTTTTGTGCGCGTGTGAGTGCCCCTTTTTCCCATAAGCTATGGTTTAGAAACTTACCGCTTTATTTTGTCATCTCAACCGTTCATAACTTTCCAGGCATGATGTTTTATTCTTCCACGGTTTGAAGCGAGATCTCTTCTTCCTCATTCTCAATAAATCCTTGATAGAGTTTCAGCCGTTGGCCATTGACTTTAAATGGTGGCCCATTTCGAGGTTTAATTTCTACTGCACTGTGTGGAAAAATGTGGGTGACTGAAAAAGGTCCTGACCACCTAGACTTTAATTTACCAGGAAACAATCGAAGTCGTGAATTAAACAAAAGAACTAAATCTCCTACCCGAAATTCATTAGGTTTAATATGTTTGTCATGCCAATTTTTCATTCTCTCCTTATAAATCTCGGAGTTTGAGTATGCATAATTCCTAAGCTCGTCTAATTCATTTATTTGACAAAATCGATTTTTACCAGCAAATTCTAGATCTAAGTTTACATTTTTGATTGCCCAGTAGGCTTTGTGTGCAATTTCTACTGGCAAGTGACAACTTTTTCCATAGACTAGCTTATATAGGGTCGTTCCTATCGTTGTTTTATAAGCAGTTCGAAAAGCCCATAAAGCATCATCTAATTTATCAGCCCATTCCTTTCTATTTAACCCTACGGTTTTTTCGAGTATTCGTTTTAACCCTTTATTGGTCACTTCGGCTTGTCCGTTTGTTTGAGGGTGATATGCTGTCGAAACCCGGTGATAGACCCCATATCTTGTTAAAAAAATTTCAAGTTGATGGTTACAAAAATGGGTACCTCTATCACTTATTAAAGCTTTAGGTGTGCCAAAACGAGAGAATAATTTTTTCAGAAATCTTACCACTACTCTTCCATCATTTGTTGGAAGTGCCTCGGCCTCGGCCCATTTAGACAGGTAATCTACTGCCACAAGTATGTATTTGTTTCCTTTCGATGGTGGGAAAGGTCCCATAAAGTCGAGTCCCCATACATCAAAAATTTCACAAACAAGAATGCCATTTTGTGGCATTTCGTTTTTGGAAGAAATATTACCTGTTCTTTGGCAAGCATCACATGTCTTTACAAGATCTTGGGCATCTTTGTAAACGGTTGGCCAATAAAATCCTGAATCAAATACCTTTCGTGCGGTACTGGCGGCACCATGATGTCCTCCGTATGGACCTTCGTGACAATGGCGGAGAATTCTTCGTGCTTCACTACCATGTACGCATCGTCTGACGAGTTGGTCGGCACACATTTTGAAAAGATATGGATCTTCCCAAAAATAGTGTTTCACATTGGCAAAGAATTTTTTTCTTTGATGATGTGGCCATCCTTTTGCGACTATTCTGCTAGCTAGGTAGTTAGCAAAGTCGGCGTACCATGGTTCTTCCTTAAATTCCACCATTTCCAGGGATTCAGTTGGAAATTTTTCGTTGATTTGCTCATCCCTGGTTGCCTCCAAAGCTGGGTCTTCTAAGCGCGAAAGATGATCAGCTGCGGTATTCTCTGCTCCTCTTTTGTCTCTGATTTCAATGTCAAATTCTTGGAGAAGTAGAATCCACCTAATCAAACGTGGTTTTGCGTCTTGCTTCTTAAAGAGATATCGAATGGCTGCATGGTCTGTATAGACTATAGTTTTAGAAAGAACAAGATAAGAACGAAATTTATCAAAAGCAAATACCACAGCTAGTAACTCTTTTTCAGTTGTTGTGTAATTTTCTTGTGCATCGTTAAGTGTTTTACTAGCATAATATATTGGGTGGAAATGCTTTTCTTTTCTCTGTCCCAAGACAGCTCCAACTGCAAAGTCACTAGCATCACACATGATTTCGAAAGGAAACTTCCAATCAGGTGCTATCATGATAGGTGCATTGACTAGCATTTCCTTTAGGGTTAGAAATGCTTGATTGCAATCCTTGTCAAAGATGAAAGGAGCATCTTTTTCAAGTAATTTTGTTAGAGGCCTTGAGATTTTTGAAAAGTCTTTGATAAACCGCCTATAAAATTCGGCATGCCCTAGGAAACTTCTAATAGCTCTTACGGAGGATGGAGGAGGTAATCTAGAAATGGTATCTATTTTGGCTCGATCCACCTCCATTCCTTCGCTTGAGATCTTGTGACCGAGTACTATTCCCTCCGTTACCATGAAATGGCATTTTTCCCAATTAAGGGCGAGGTTAGTTTCCTCACATCGAGATAGCATTCGTTCAAGGTTATCAAGGCATTGGTCGTATGAATCCCCAAAGATAGAAAAGTCGTCCTTGAAGACTTCCATTGTCTTTTCTATCATGTCATGGAAAATGGCTACCATGCAACGTTGGAATGTTGCGGGGGCATTACATAGACCAAACGGCATGCGTCGATAAGCAAAAGTTCCATAGGGACATGTGAAAGTTGTCTTTTCTTGGTCTTCGGGTGCTATCGGGATTTGAAAGTAACCTGAAAAACCATCCAAGAAACAGTAAAATTTATGACCGGATAATCTTTCTAACATTTGATCAATGAAGGGTAAAGGAAAATGATCCTTTCTTGTTGCTTCATTTAATCGTCTATAATCTATACATACTCTCCATCCTGTGACGGTTCTTGTTGGTATTAATTCATTCTTTTCGTTAGTAATTACCGTCATACCTCCCTTCTTTGGAACTACTTGGACGGGACTTACCCAAGGACTATCGGAAATAGGATAGATAAGTCCGGCATCAAGTAATTTGATGACTTCGTTTTTAACCACTTCTTGAACATTTAGATTTTCACGACGTTGTGGTTGTATGACTGATTTGTAGTCATCATTCATCAAAATTTTGTGTGTGCACATAGAAGGACTAATTCCTTTTATGTCAACAAGTTTCCAAGCTATTGCATTTTTGTGTTTTTTCAAAAGACTTATTAGTTTTTCTTTTTCTAGGTTATCTAATTTGGACGAAATAATTACAGGTAACTTACCATCTTTGTCCAGAAAAGCATGTTCCAAACCTTTTGGAAGTTCTTTGAGCTCAAGTGGTGGGTCTTTAGGAGACTCCTTATTTGGTTGCTCGTTTCGATCAAGAACTTTAAAAGTTTGTTCTATGGCGACCTCTTCTTCAACAAAGTGGTCAATCTCTTCACTTGTATCGGGTGGTTCATCTTCATCTTCAATTAGGGGGTCATTATTTCCGAATGGATATTTCATTGATCGTTCGAGATCGACACTTCTTTTCAATGCCCCTAATTGAAGAGGTAAATTGTTGAACTTCCGGTTTTTCAAAGCTTCGTGAGTTTTTACAAATGGTCGTCCCAACACAAGAGGAGCGTCATCGAGGATGACAAAGTCGGTTGGGATTACCATTTGATTTGTTTGAACCAAGACATCTTCAACTATACCGATTGATTTTATTACTTTCCGATTGGATAGAAAAATGGGTATTTGAAGTGGAGAAAAATCACTAATACTTAATTTTTCGAAAATGTAGTTAGGCATTATGTTAACACAAAGATCTTTATCGATTGTGACATTACTAATAAACGAATTTTGAAAAAAACATGGAACCGGTGTGATGTTAATTTCAAATGGGTCTTCCTTTATTAGCGAAGTTTGATCATTAGTTAACTTAACACTTACTGTTTCGTCAATTTTAGTGTTAGTGTTTAATTCTTTTAAAAACTTAGCATGAGTGGGTACTAAACAATGATTTTCGAAAGAAGGTGTCAAGAGATTAATTTCTTCCAAATTAGACTCTTCTTGGATTTTAACGTTATTGGACTCACCTTTTTCGTTGTTTATCTCATGTGTCGGTTCTTCACTTATTTGTTCTTCCATTTTTTCGTTTTTAGTTATCTCTTCTTTTTTTAATTCTTCTCTTGCGCGGGACTCCTCTTCCCTTGCGCGAGCTTCTTTTATACAACGATCGATAACTCTAATGTGTTCTAATATCCTATCGGTCACTTCGGTTATAGAAAAAGAATCATTATTTTCTAAGCTTGAATCCGGTTGTTCGACCCTTTGTTCCTCATAATACCCATATGAAGTTGATGGTTCACACCATTGTCCTTCATTGTAAGCATATGATGGATAAGGTTCATAATTTTGTTCTTCATAATACTCATATGAGGTGGGTTGTTCACGCCAAGGTTCCTCATAATAAGCATATGAAGGTGGTGGCTCATATCTTGGTTCCTCAAAGTATGAGTAAGAAGGCTCATACCTAGGTTCATCAAAATATGAGTATGAGGGAGGAGGTTCATACCTTTGGTCTTCATAGGATGTGTATGAAGTTGATGGCTCGTACCTGGGCTCCTCATAGTAAGTGTATGAATTGGATGGTTGATACGAGTGATTATTTTGAATCGAACGTGTATTACGACAATTTGTGCAATAATTACCCCTATAATCATCCTCATCATAGGTGTAGTTGTAACCTCCTAAGTATTGATCCATAAGAATCACTCAGCAGACCACAACTGAGTCTCGGGACCAGAAAATGAAACAAAGATTGAAACAGAAGGCTGGACACGGCCCCGTGTCTGGTGAACACGGCCCCGTGTACAGGATCTGTATCTGGGCGTTTTAATTAAAGTTACTGGTCACGTTGAGCACGGGGGCGTGTTCAGCGAGCACGGCCCCGTGTTTAGACTCTGTATCTGGGTATCTAACTAAAAATATGCAGCACGGGGCGTGTTCAATGAGCACGGCCCCGTGTTCAGGCTACTGTAAATGCAAACTAAACTAAAATGCAGAAAAATGTGCGCGCGTTTTGAAAAGGTTTTGAAAAACTGATTAGGCCGTCGATTTTAAACTTTATCAAAATCCTTGTGTCCCCGGCAACGGCGCCAAAAACTTGATGCGTGCGAAGTGTCGTATATATTAGGTGTATATTTTAAGCCCTTTTTAACACTTATTTTAGCCAAGTTTTAAATTTATAAAACACGATATTTCACTAACACTAAACACACATATGGGCAAGTGCACCCATCGTTGAGTGTAGCATAGCGTTGGTAAGATACCGAGGTCGTCCAAGGACACAAGAGCTTTTAGTACCGATTTATCCTCAACGTCTAACCAAAATAAAAGTTTAGAAAAAAAATGTTTTAAACTAAGAAAAATAAAACTAACTAAAATGCTGAAAATAAAAATAAAAATAAAAACAGATAGACAAGATGAATCACTTGGTTCCGACTCGTATCTAGTATAACCTTTGATTATTTCCGCACTTTTGCACATAATTAAGAGATTATCTTAGTTATTGTAGTAGGCCCCTCTTTTGAAGGCGACGTTACCCTCACCCCAGTAGTTTGAGTCAGCAGGGATACAATCCTAAAAGGGTGGATTATTGGAAGATAATGAATTAAGTTATTAATGCAGTATTGTGGTAGGCCCCGCTTTTGGCGGTGACGTTACCCTCGGCTAAGTAGTCTGAGTCAGCAGGGATACAGTCCTAAGTAGCCGGGTTATAGTATTAATAGTAGTTAACTTATGAGGGGATCAAAGAGTTTGGACCCCCGCCATCCAATACCGTGAAGTATTGAAGGAGGTCCTACTAAATTTGACCCAGGTCCATTGCAGGACCTCTAAACGCTGAACAATGGCAAGACCTTTACCAAACCGTTCCCTTAACCCCCCTACCAGGTAGCCAACATATCTCCATATAGACCGTGGAGATATGAATGGTGAAAATCCTTTATTTTATATAGACAGTAAAATAATGCCAAGACACCACGGACAAACGATAAGGAAAGATCACCTTCAACATAAGTAACTAGTTATTAAAGTCATTAATACAAAACCAAATAAAAAGTGCAAAAGATTAGAAATAAAAATTATTATACTAGACACTTTGTCTTCACCAAGTGATGTAAGAGACTTAGGCAAACATGGCCTTGATTGTCAAGAACTCTTACGATCAATCTTGGATCCCGAGACGACTCACACACTCTACGATGGACAATGGATGATGGTGGTGGATGATGGTGTTGTGATGGTGGTGGGTGGTGGATGAAGTGTGAGAGAGGTGGTGTGCCAAGGGATGAGATGAAATGAATCCAAGCACTCCTATTTATAGGCTGAACAGAGAGCTGGACACGGCCCCGTGTCCGTCTGACACTCTCTCTCCTCATTAATTGTAATTCGCAATTACAATAAATGCGCCTGCTGTACTTTCGACACGCCCCCGTGTCCGCTGAGCACGGCCCCGTGATGGGCAATAGAAGCTTCTATAGGTTTGTCTTTTCTGCTGCTTCTTGGGCACGGCCCCGTGCTGGCTGAGCACGGGGCGTGTTCAGACTTCTGTTTTCTCTATTTTGCTTTGGAAGGTGCCGTTGAGGGTCCGGGCAGTCCACTAATGTTCCTTTTCTTGTATTTATGTTGGATTTATATGTCTTTTTGCTTCTTTTGCGTTTTTGAGCTCATTTAATCCTGAAAATACAAAAGGAAGACAAAAACACTCTTTTTCCAATATTAGCACTAAAAAAGGGTTAGTTTTATTCCTCATTTGATGTAATTTATATGTTGCATTTAATACACATCAGGGGTTAAACTTCCTATCAATACCATATTCCATACAAAATAAATCTACCTCCTCTTGTGTTAACCGGGAAAAATATTTTGCTAAGTCCTTACGAGCACCCATTTTTGAAAACGGAAAATGAAGAATGCAAGATGAAAAGGAAACCGGAACTAACCTTAGAGAAGGAGAGAAATGGCAGAAACTTGGAAAGAATTATGAAGCAAATGGATAAGTTTTGGAAATATAAAATAAATCTAAACCCACAATAGGGGTAATAATGGCAAAACAGTAACTTCTGCAAAAACCGCCCCCTATCAACTGCCATACATCAATCAAATCAATTGTCAGTTATTTAAAATTCAAATTCAAAATATTAACTGCCTTCAACATTTCAAGCCTTCAAACAACGAACCCTTGAAACCTTTAGGAAAATAAAAAACGCACATAAAAGTCAGAAGTCCTTGAGCTCATCACCCAAAAACCTCTGACTTGGGGGGCTGATGACGGGGGTAGCTCAAGACTAAATAAAATGATTAAATATGTAAAGGCTCAAAAGGTTAAACGGTTCAACGGTTGAAAAGCTGTGAGTTGGGAAAAGCAATGCGGAAACAGTGGCCGGTCACATCTGGAGATCGCTTCACCAACCCGCAGCCGCAAAAGCAAAGCAGGTCTGCACAATGCACACTATTATCCGGGGGTCAAAATCCTTCAACCCCCGAAAGGGGAAACCCTCCACTGCAAGCAAGGTTACTAGTCTAATACATTCCACTTCGGGAGATGTCTTCTCTTATAAATTGACACTTCATTTACTTCAGAAAACATCTCCTGACTAGCTCTGATTCTCTAAGCTCTGGTCATTCACATCGAATGCTTGTTTCACACTAGTCATTCCCTTTCACATCCAACACACACATTCCCTTTGCTACCACTTCCGAATCTGAGCACAATTCAGAGGAGGATCCATAGGAAAGAACAATAATAAACTAGTAAACCTCCTTCCACGTCTCGCAAACGTGGGGGGACCCCACGACCTGCGTTAGGCAAGGTTGAACCCTTCAACCGTTTTGTCTAGCCAGTCCAGCTACCACCGTTGGTCTTGTATTTGTTTTGCCTAGTAAACCTCCTTCCACGTCTCGCAAACGTGGGGGGCCACTTAGTGAAGTAATCTACTGCCACCAGTAAGAATTTTACTCCCCCTTTGCTTGGGGGAAATGGACCGACAATGTCCATTCCCCATTTATGGAATGGCCATGCCGAGGTTATCGGAACTAAATCATGCTTGGGACTTTTTGGGATCGGTGCATGGATCTGGCAAGCATCACATTTCTTCAACTCTTCGGCTGTATCGCGATGCATTGAAGGGCAAAAATATCCGAGGTTCATGAGCTTTGCAACTACCGACCTAGCTCCAAAGTGAGCTCCGCATACACCTTCATGAATTTCCTTGATCAAATATTTACTTTGCTCGGGACTGACACATCTTAGCATGGGAGCAAGGTAACCCTTTTTGTAAAGGGTTTCTCCTTGTAGTATGTATTGCCTTGCCTTGATTTCAACCCTTATGGCTTCCACTTGATCATTGGGTAATTCACCATTTTTGAGGAACTTTCTTATGGGAGTCATCCAGTTTGGTTCTTCTTCGGTAACCACGTCTTGAACCTCCAATTCATTAATGGATGGGGCCTTCAACACTTCTACCAGTACCTTCTTGGTGAGATGGGCAAAAGTGAGGGATGCAAGCTTACTTAGGGCATCGGCCTTTTTGTTTTGAGATCTTGGGATCTGTTTGATGTTGCACGCTTGGAAGGTACTCATCAGTTCCTTGGATTTTTCTCTGTATTTTTTCATGTTGGGCTCTTTAGCTATGTAGCTGTCATTCACTTGGCTTGAGACCAGCAACGAATCCGTGAACACTTCAGGCTTTTCAACCTTCATTTCTTTGGCCAGCCTTAGGCCGGCTATTAGCGCTTCGTATTCAGCCTCGTAATTGGTGGTCTGAAAATCAAAACGGAGAGCATATGTGAATTCCAAACCTTCTGGGTTGATTAAAATTAACCCGGCCCCTGACCCTTCAACGCTTGAAGCCCCATCAGTAAAAAGCTTCCAGGCTTCAGGGTTGGAAGGTTCAGTGGTGGTAGTGTTTACTTCAGTGGTTGTTTGGTTTTGGACTTCCACAATGAAGTCGGCCAAGACTTGGGCCTTGATAGCTTTTCTTGGGACATAGGTGATGTTATGTTCACCCAGTTCTATGGCCCATTTGGCTAATCGCCCCGAGTTTTAAGGTTTTTCAAGCACACTCTTAATAGGTTGGTCGGTGACCACTTGTATAGGGTGTGCTAGGAAATACCTTCGAAGCCTTCTAGCTGTTTGAACTAAGGCTAAGGTAAGTTTTTCAAGGGGAGGATATTTCGTTTCAGCTAATTTTAAAGTTTTGCTGAAAAAATAAACGGGTACCTGGGCCTTGTCTCGCTCAATGGTGAGGACTGCACTGATGGCCTCGTCCGTGATTGAGAGGTACACCGATATTAACTCCTCGGTTTTTGGTGCCGCAATGTCTGGTAGGGAAGCTAGATGTTGCTTCATCTGGTTGAAAGCTTCTTCAGCTTCTTCAGTCCATTTGAAATCCTTCTTATCTGAGCAGTTTTTGAGCGTTTTGTAGAAGGGCAGAGATCTTTCGGCTAACTTTGCGGTAAAACGCTTCAAGGCTGCAAGCTTCCCGTTCAAGCTTTCAACCTCCTTTTTGGTCTTTGGTGGCTTGGTTTCAAGGACGGCTTTCACTTTGTTAGGGTTGGCTTTGATGCTTTGCTTTCCAACAATGTGGCCCAATAATTTTCCTTCCTCGAATCCAAATGAACACTTTTCCGGATTAAGCTTCATGTTAACCTTTCTGAGGTTCTTGATAGTTTCTTGAATATCATCGAGCATTTGATATTCCGTCTTGCTTTTAATAACCAAGTCATCGACATATGCCTCCAGGTTTTTGCCAATTTGGCTTTTAAGGCTTTGTCAACGAGCCGTTGATAGGTTGCTCCTGCATTTTTTAGGCCGAAAGGCATCTTTTGATAGCAAAAGATCCCTTTGTCTATGTGAAAGGCTGTCTTTTCCTCATCATCTTTTTTCATGAGGATTTGGTGATAGCCTTTGTATGCATCAAGAAAGCATTTGAACGAGTAGCCTGTGAGGGAGTCAACTTTGAGATCAATTTCTGGTAGTGGATAGCAATCCTTAGGACAAGCTTTGTTAAGATCCTTAAAGTCTATGCACATCCTCCAAGAGTTATCTGGTTTCTTGACCATAACCGGGTTTGCAACCCATGACTGGTACTTGACTTCTCGGAGAATACCGGCTGACATAAGCTTTTCAACCTCTTGGCAGGCTGCTAGACTTCTCTCAGGTGCCAAGCTTCTTTTCTTCTGGACCACAGGCTTTACCTCCGGTGGTATTCTCAACTCATGCTCGGCAATATCCCGGGGGATCCCGGTCATATCTTCAGGACACCAAGCGAATACACCGCTGTAGTGTGTTAGCAATTTTTTAAGGTATGAAAGGGTCTTTTGAGAAAGGTCTGGGTTGACCCTTATTCTTTGTTCAGGGCATTTAGGGTTTATGACCAACCTTTGCCTGTCTTCTTCACTGTTTGAAATTTCACCTTCAACCATGTAGGCTTCCTGAGAGGGTTGAAGGGTTGCTATGCCCCTTTCGGTGGGAAATTTGACTGTGCCATGGCCAACAGACACGGCCATGTAAAATGCACACTGTCCTGGTCTTCCGATGATCACATCATAGCTTGAGGGGATGTTGATAACCACAAAGGTGAGTGGTTGGGTTCTTTCTTTTAAACCTTCACTGAAACGAACATTAAGTGTCAGTTGCCCTAAAGGCTTGAGGGGTATGTCAGCGATACCTTTTATAGAGGTTCCAGAGGGTTGAAGCCTTGAACGTTCTTCATTGCTCAATCGGTTGAAGAATTTTTCGAACATGATTTCAGTGGCTGCCCCCGTGTCTATGTATGCCTTGCATGTTTGCAACGTTCCCACGGTAGCTTCTACCACGAGAGGGCTAGAGAGAGGGTCATTCTTCGTAGGGGGGAACAGACACACTGAAGCTCCCAAGCTTCCAACCTCTTCCTCTTGTGAGGAACCTTTCCATCGAAATCTACCATATTGACTTCCTTACCCTATCCTTCAGCCATTTTGTCCCGGACTCCCTTTACCAAATGAGCGAGTTCTCCGGACTTAACAGCTTCTTCTATTCTTTTCTTGAGTTGGAAGCAATCATTGGTGTGGTGACCTTTTTCTTCATGAAACTCGCAGTATTGGGTGGAGTTCTCGTTTTTCCTGCTTTTGGGGAGAGGTCTAGGAGGCCGAAAGTTTTGTTTAACTTCTTCTGTTGCAAGGATTTCTTGAGGGGTCTTTGTGACGGGTGTGAAACTTATGCCTTTTTCCCTGCTTGAAAGGTTCCGACCTTCAGACCTTCGAGGGTCTGAACCCTTTGACCGCCGGTCATAGGAGTTGAAGTTTCCTCTTTTTCTGGCTGGACTGTTGCTTCTCCAGCCGGACCCTCTTTTTCTTTGTTCCTTAATGTCCACTGCCTCCTCTCCTCGGATGTGGGCTTCAGCCCTTTCAAGAGCCTCTTCTAAGGTCTTGGGTAGAGATTTGTTGAAATCCCTTGTAAGGTACTTAGAGGTGATGGCATTCATGAAGCCAGCCACCCTCATTTTCTCATCGGCCCCTACATAAGTCAGACCTTCTTTCTTGTATCGTTCAATGAAAGCACGGAGACTTTCATCATCACGCTGTTTTTTCTGAAAGATCACTGTTGCGTCTTTGACATATCGCCTTTGTTGGGAGAAATTGGCTAGGAAACCCTTGCTGAGATCGTTAAAGCTTTGAACGCTTTGAACAGGTAAATCGTTGAACAAGATCCTGGCGGATCCAACAAGAGTTTGCATGAACATTAGGTAACACTCAGCGTTGGACCATTTCTCTATCCGAGCTGCACCCGTGAAGATCTGAAGATGGTCCTCAGGATCTTCAGTCCCATCATATGTCCTGATGTGCGCTGGCATTTTGATCTTTGACTGGAAATCATAATCGTCTATCTGTCTTGAAAAGCATGAAAGGTTACTTGGCTTGTATGGTTTAGCCAAGTCTTCTTCAGTCCTTGCATCCACATTACTGCTATTGCCGTTGTTTCCTTGAGTGGTAAGCACTTGATTGATGAAGTGTTGCCATGGGAAGTTGGCCATCATCTGGGTCATCATGTTGGGCATGGGGTTGAAGCCTTGAAGGCTTCCTGGGCCAGCGGAGCAGTTTATCCCGAGGGGAGCACTCATAACAGCACTTCGTGCTAAGGGGAGCACGGACAGAGCTTGCTCCCATGTAGTTATAGTAGATGCTGGATAGCTTGTCACTGGGGATTGCAGGAGCTGGTCAAGAGTTAGCTCATGTCCCAAAGGAGCACCACTAGTAATCGGTTGGGAAGAGAAGATAGGATGCACCGTAGGATTTGTCATAGTGGACAGATAAGGGTGAGGGTTTGAAAGGTTACTGGGACCAACCTCACTTCTTGTTATAAAGAGAGGGGGAGGTGGCCCAGGGGACAATGTTAGTTCAGGTTCATCGTAGTCTAAACGAATCCTCACTCCCTTTTCTCTTTCTTTACTCACGTGCTGGTTGAGAAGGGATCTTAGCACAAGGAAATTGTTGGCAACCCCTTCAGGGGTGAGTTCAACACATGATGGGGCATCGGAGACACCGATATTTGGAGATGGAGCTCCGGATCTGGACGGAGTTGGTGTGTTGAAGTTGACGAACTCGGGTGTGCTCCCCGGAGTTGAGAAAGAAGTTGGTATAGCCACGGGAGCTTGGCTACTACCCAGAGTGGAAGCGTTTGGAATCTGATTTACTTCTTCCGGTGATCCACTTTCAGACATGGTGATTTTAAGTGAATAGAGCTACACTACTAGGTCTTTTTTGAGAAGAAATAGCGGCGTAGCCCCACGGTGGGCGCCAACTTGTTGATGCAACAAATACAAGACCAACGGTGGTAGCTGGACTGGCTAGGCAAAACGGTTGAAGGGTTCAACCTTGCCTAACGCAGGTCGTGGGGTCCCCCCACGTTTGCGAGACGTGGAAGGAGGTTTACTAGTTTATTGTTGTTCTTTGCTATGGATCCTCCTCTGAATTGTGCTCAGATTCGGAAGTGGTAGCAAAGGGAATGTGTGTGTTGGATGTGAAAGGGAATGACTAGTGTGAAACAAGCATTCGACGTGAATGACCAGAGCTTAGAGAATCAGAGCTGGGAACTCAAGACTAAATAAAATGATTAAATATGTAAAGGCTCAAAAGGTTAAACGGTTCAACGGGTGAAAAGCTGTGAGTTGGGAAAAGCAATGCGGAAACAGTGGCCGGTCACATCTGGAGATCGCTTCACCAACCCGCAGCCGCAAAAGCAAAGCAGGTCTGCACAATGCACACTATTATCCGGGGGTCAAAAGCCTTCAACCCCCGAAAGGGGAAACCCTCCACTGCAAGCAAGGTTACTAGTCTAATACATTCCACTTCGGGAGATGTCTTCTCTTATAAATTGACACTTCATTTACTTCAGAAAACATCTCCTGACCAGCTCTGATTCTCTAAGCTCTGGTCATTCACATCGAATGCTTGTTTCACACTAGTCATTCCCTTTCACATCCAACACACACATTCCCTTTGCTACCACTTCCGAATATGAGCACAATTCAGAGGAGGATCCATAGGAAAGAACAACAATAAACTAGTAAACCTCCTTCCACGTCTCGCAAACGTGGGGGGACCCCACGACCTGCGTTAGGCAAGGTTGAACCCTTCAACCGTTTTGCCTAGCCAGTCCAGCTACCACCGTTGGTCTTGTATTTGTTGCATCAACAAGTTGGCGCCCACCGTGGGGCTACGCCGCTATTTCTTCTCAAAAAAGACCTAGTAGTGTAGCTCTATTCACTTAAAATCACCATGTCTGAAAGTGGATCACCGGAAGAAGTAAATCAGATTCCAAACGCTTCCACTCCGGGTAGTAGCCAAGCTCACGTGGCTATACCAACTTCTTTCTCAACTCCGGGGAGCACACCCGAGTTCCTCAACTTCAACACACCAATTCCGTCCAGATCCGGAGTTCCATCTCCCAATATCGGTGTTTCTGACGCCCCATCATGTGTTGAACTCACCCCTGAAGGGGTTGCCAACAATTTCCTTGTGCTAAGATCCCTTCTCAACCAGCACGTGAGTAAAGAAAGAGAAAAGGGAGTGAGGATTCGTTTAGACTACGATGAACCTGAACTAACATTGTCCCCTGGGCCACCTCCCCCTCTCTTTGCAACAAGAAGTAAGGTTGGTCCCAGTAACCTTTCAAACCCTCACCCTTATCTGTCCACTATGACAAATCCTACGGTGCATCCTATCTTCTCTTCCCAACCGATTACTAGTGGTTCTCCTTTGGGACATGAGCTAACTCTTGACCAGCTCCTGCAATCCCCAGTGACAAGCTATCCAGCATCTACTACAACTACATGGTCTTGTATTTGTTGCATCAACAATGACCATTGCGTTAGGCAAGGT
This sequence comes from Helianthus tuberosus, assembly GCA_030545235.1. Taxonomy (NCBI): domain Eukaryota; kingdom Viridiplantae; phylum Streptophyta; class Magnoliopsida; order Asterales; family Asteraceae; genus Helianthus; species Helianthus tuberosus. Next base: position 123,858 of record JARYGA010032454.1, on the reverse strand, counting down.
TGAACCCTTCAACCGTTTTGCCTAGCCAGTCCAGCTACCACCGTTGGTCTTGTATTTGTTGCATCAACAATGACCATTGCCCTTGATTTTCTTGACTGTATATCTCTTAAATGTCAACATATACACGTGTGATTTAGTTCACGAAGATTTTTCAAAGCCGAGAACCTCGATCAGAGAGTAAAAAGGCGTTAGGTTCACAATGGTGTAAAATTAAAATGGGATATACCGGGCTAGGATTCGAGTTACAGGAACAAGGGCCAAACCAACCACCCAAGAAAGGAATCATCGAGCGAAAACACTTGACAAATTCCTAGAAGCAGCTTTTCTTGTGTTGGATCTGAGTTTCTTTTTGATTGTATTTTCGTTTGAAATTAAGATGGAAATGAAAGAGTTGTGCAGCGGAATTAAGATGAAAACAAACTTTGCATACAATCAAACCGGAGTAATACTTTTAATCAAACATCTTTACACAATGAACCGAATGATTGAATTTGTTTCAACAACGATTACAATGAATGATGTAAGAATGCAAACTCCCCCTCAGCCAGAGCTCAGTAGTTTGTTCGTGCAAAGAAGACGATGTGGTGAAAGAGCTAATAGAACAGTACAAAGTACTGAACTATTTATAGGCACTTGCAAACCACTGAGCATCTTAGCTGACGTCACCATGAAAGTGACATCTAACCTCCTAACAAACTCTAACCTCTGATCTATACAAACACTGATGTAGTAACTACTGCTGTTACAATCTATTACATGAAAGATACTTAAACAGCTGCTGCATCCTTCCACTGCTGTGAATCCAGCAGTGCTTGTCTGGATCAGCAGTACTTGACTCAAAGCAGAAGATTGAGTCAGCAGAGCTTTGGTCTTCCATCAGTCTTTTAACATTTGGCAGTAGATGCAAGGCAGCAGTTGTGGATCAGCACTTGGTAAGATCAGTAGATAGGAGGTCAGCAGATACAAAGCCACTTTCAAGGGGAAAGATTTGCATTAACTATCTGTAAACGTCTGCTTATTCTGGATCCACTGCTCTTTTGGCTTTAATTATCTGTTCCTCTGATAGGGTTCAATCCCAACAATCTCCCCCTGGAACAGATAATGCCAAAACTCTTCATTATTTGTGGAAATCTTTATTGCCTCATCAACAGCTCCCTTATCTGACCTTTAAATTGTAATTCAAAGTCTAGGGCGTCTGTATCTTCATCAACCCTGCTAAGTGGAAGATCAAGGAGATCCTGCAAATCTTCAAGACTCAGGCCAAGAGCTTGTTCCCTTGATATTTTCTCCACTACTCCACCAGACCTGAGCAAAGTCAATACGCAGGTCTGTTTGTCAGTTTCCCACTTTTGTATTTTTGAGCCTGGTGGGTTTCTTGGGAGATGTTTATTTGCAGAAGTATTTGGTGAGGCTGGCCTGTTCATAGCTGGCTGAGCAGCATTTGCAGATTGTTCCAATTCAAGATCTTCTTTTATCATTACTTCCGTGCCAGCTTTTACAATGGCATCTCCGGCTAAAAGATCTTGAATTGTTTCCATGCTAAACTGGTTTTTGCTCCTTCTTTTGTAGATGGCAGCACCAGCTGGAGCAGTGGTTCTTTTGACTTGCAGCTTTGGTGGTCTTTTTGAAACCGCTGCTTTGGAATAGTCAGGCTTTTGTGGAACTCTTGGATCTTTCTTTCTAAGTTCCTCTAATCTTTTATAGGTTGCCCTGACTCTATCTTCTCCCCACTTTGTCACAGAGTTCTTTGACCCATAATCAGCTATAATCAGCTCCTCTTTCATTCTCCTCAGCTCTAACATCTTTTCAGCTTCAAATTGTTGGAATTTTTCAGGAGGAGTCTGCTTGACCTTATTTTTGATCATGTCTTGAATCCTGGCTGCTTCTTTTTCAAGCTCAGGAATGGTCCAGTTCTTGTACATGTGTTTCTCCCCCTTATATTTCTTGTAGGTCATGATGTTTTCAATGTAGTCTTTTCTTAAGGACTCATCTGCCCTTTCTGAAATTTTCTGACATACATTTTTAGCAAAACGTTCCATAGCATTGACCTGTGAGAGTAAGAACTGATAGTTTTGTTGAAATTCTCTATCAGATTTCCCTTTTCTATTTTTGATTGCAATATCCTCTGCTTGTTTGGCTTTGAGCTTCAAGTATTCTTCAATGTTGTTAGGCCTGGGATAATTTGCAATTGATGGCAAGCTCCTTTTGGCTGGGTCATCTTCATAATAAAATGATTTGATTTCTTCTCCGACTGCAATGAGTTCCAGAGGGAATGAGACACCAGCAGGAGGTAGTGGTTTTACAATTTGAGCTGAAGAGAAAGGTATGGGTTTAGGAATAATGACAAGTGATAGGGATTTTGAAGACGTTGGTGATGGAGGTGTGTCATCATCTTTTAAAATTAGCCTTCTCCTTTTTGGTTTAGGAGAGACTGATGATGTTTTGAATGGAACAGTGGTTGTAGATGTAGTGGCAGTGGATTGTGATTGACTAACAGTTGTTGAAACAACTGGTGTTTCAACCACTGTTGTCATTACAACAGATGTTATAACATCTGCTGTCTTCTGCTGTATGTCAGCAGGTGTTGTTTTTGGTGGTGATGATGGTAAAGCAGTGGATGTTGTGTGTGTTGAAGTGGTGTGTGTTGATGGAACAACTGTTTGGCAAGCAGTGGTTTTTGTAACTCCTGTTGCATCAGCTGTTTTGTATGGTGGTTTGTGAGCAGACTTTGAACGTCTGGTTGGAATGGATTTGGGTTGCCTTACTTTTCTAGTAGGCCTCTTCTTTTCCTCAACAGAATTTTCATGATCCCTTGACCCAGAAGTACCCTGATCTGGATGATCCATTCTGTCTACCCTGGCTTTCCTTTTGGCCTCTCTATCTCTTTTCACACTTGCAGCTGCTTCTGCTAGTGCATTTATTGTCACATCAATTTTCTTACTACCATCTGGCAGAGGGATCTGTTTGGTCATGTTTGAATTTTCTGGTTCAAGATAAAGACCATCTTCTATACCCTTCTGTTTCCACTCCTTCATTTTCTCCCCTTTTTTGGCATTATCTTCTGGGAGTTGATAAATGTAGCGTACTTGTGGAGGAGCAGTGCCAGTGGTGTGCAAGATCTGAGTTTTGAGAGCCTTTAAGTCAGCCTTAGTGTTCTTGAACCTTGACTCCATTGCATTTCTCAGCTGTTGTACATGTGTTTCATGTTGCTGATCTGCTAATTGTGCTTGTTGTTGGAGAAAAGATTGAAATAACATCCAGAGCTCTTTTGGAGCAGATGCCCTTTGTGGAGCAGGTGCTTGAGATGGATTAGCAGTTGATTGTACCTTCTGAACTTGTAACACCTGTTGTAGCATATCTTTGAGTTCTGCAACAGAGTTATCAAGTTTTTCAATGCGATCCGTCAATTTCTGGTACTTTAAACCATCACCCAAGTTAATGGGATCATCTGATTTCCCACTAGCAGTGGTTTTAGCAGTGGTAGATATAGGGAGTATACTCCAAACATTAACCACTGATGCCCCTTTTTCTTGGTACTGGGGTCTTCTTCCTTCAACACTTGACAACCTTTTGATGTTGCCAGTAGGATACAGAAATCCACTGGTGGTTGGCAGAGGTGCTATAAAAGGATTTGCCTCCAAGGAAGTCTTATTAATGTAACCACTGTCCAAGTATAACCCAGTGGGTGTAACACTTGTAGTGGCTGCTTCACTTGAATTACCACCAAGAGTTACTTATAACTCAAGGGGTGTAACCTCCTCAGGTTGTGTTGGTGGGTTAGCAAAGATTGATACATCAGACCCAGTCAGTTGTTGAGGTATATTCTCATTTGTAGGTGATTGAGAAGGACTGGATAATGCCTGGTTCAAATCAATTGCATCCAACAGTGGTTTTATTGGTGAGGGAATTGTGGATGTGAAGGATGGTGTAGAAAGTGGAGTTGCTCCGGGTATTGAGCTGTGGATGATAGAAACAAGTGTTTCTAGAGCATCATGATGTGGAGACCCTATTTGTACAACCTGTTCTTTTTGTGAAGAAGCAGGAGGAGTTGTGGTTATGGGTTGAGATATTTGTACCAACTGCTGTGAGGAAGTAGCAGCAGTGGTTTCTTGTGACATTTGTGTTGTCACAGGCAAGAGCTCTGGTATCTCATCCTTCAGAGTTGCCGTTTTGATGGGTTTTGTGGGTTTTTGAGTTTTTCTTTTTGGCTTTTTGGAGATAGTAGGTGTGGGTTTCAAAACAGTTGTGCTGCTGCTTTGATCACCTTGAGCAGTGGGCTTAGCAGCAGATACCTGAGGAGCAGTTGTAACTGCTAAAATCTGCTCAGGCACCTCTGCTTGTGTTTTGCAAGGTGCTAACATTCTTGAAAAAGTTTCAGTTGTTAGACTATTTATTTGAATTGAATCACCTTGGTTTATTAAAGCTAAATCATCCTTACTGAATTTCTTTGTAAAAAAGTAACTCAAAAACCTTGGAAACAGTAAGAATGATTTTGTTACAACATTATTAACCAAATCTTTAAAAATTTCCCGAGAATAGTTAAAATTTTCGCCTTGAAGAATTGCATATCCCAGATTTTGAATCTTTAAAGGAATTTCATGGAAAGAAGTGGTTTTGTTTGAAACACATAATAGGAGGGTATGAAATAAAAATCTGGTTGCAGAAGGAAAATAACCTTTTTCTAAGGTAATTTTCTTCATCATTGTGGCTTCATACCCTCTCTCAATGAAGTCAGTTTGTAACTCGTTTTTAGTGAAAGAAATTTTACCTTCCTGATCACCGAGTTGAAAGACCTCTGAAATGGATTGTGGCGTGATTTGGACAGCTTTACCCTTTATTGAAGAGTTTATGGTGGTCGCAATGTCTCCTTGTTTTTCAAGGGTTGCATTTTTCCAGAACTCTCTTTGGGTCGCCAAATAGATTGGTGCATCGGCAGTAAACAAAGTTTTGTACTTTGATTTTGCCATGAGATCAATGGTGGAATCGAAAATATTGGTGGTTCCTGGTTTTGTGAGAAGACCCAGGAGATTGTGAGATGGTTTATGTGGAATCTCAGTGGAGATTGCCTTTTGAGAGGCTGTTTTCGATGATGATTTGGATGAGGGTTTTGAAGATTTCTTCGATTTTGTCATTTTGAGGATGATTGATCGAAGAAATTTGGGAAGAAATGAGATGGAAAATTGCTTTGAGAAGAGAATTTTTAAGAATTCAATTCGACAGTAAAACCCTGTTTTGATGGTGAGTGGGGGATTTTATAGGGAAGAAAGTGAATGCTGAGGTGGCAGCCGTTACAAAAGGTCTGACCAATATGTACTGTCCACGTGACAACCCCTGTTGAAAGTGAAGAACAGTACTTTTGTGAAAGTGACTGATGAAGGCAGTGGTATGAAAGCAGTGGATGATTTTTACTATCAGTGGATAGCATATCAGTGGATAAGACACTGCTTTTGAACAACAGAGTTTATCAAAATAATGAGAGAGCAGGGGTTGACTTTCAGCAGTGGACAGACTTTTGAAGTAGAGCAGACTTTTGAACAATCAGTGGTTAATGGCAGACTTTTAAGGATTTTAATGAAAAATTTTCATTTTTAGCTATTTTTAAGGATGGAGTTTTGATTTTCTGAAAACATTTTGTTGCTTTTATGCATAGAAAAACAAGTTGTTGCTTGTTATTCCATGTTCAGCATCCCAATTCTAGAGACCAAGCTTTCAAAAGTGGCTGTATCAAGTGCCTTTGTGAGCACATCAGCTAGCTGCTCTTTAGTTGGGACATGATGCAGAGAAATCAAACCTTTTTCATAGCAATCCCTCACAAAGTGATGTCTGATGTCGATGTGTTTGGTGGTTGAATGGGAAACTGGATTTTTGATGATATTTTCTGTGACAACTGGCCCAAACCGGTAATTTCCGTACACATTAATTATTGCTTAATGACTGCAATTATGGGTTTAATTGTCAGCAATGTCTGAACACATGATTAAACAAGTGAATTCATGCACGTTGTATACTACAAAATATTGCTTTATGCATAAACGAGAGCGTTGCGTCAGAATAATAGTAAACTCACCGGTAAGACACTATGTGTCAACGGAACTGCAGAAAGCAGCCAGACAATAAAATTGGAACCTAGGTGTAGGTCCGACAACAAGAATGCATTAAAACCCAAGAGTACATACAAGGGTTAATGTATATGCAATACGAAAGCAAAAATAAGCACTAAAAAGCACCCGAAACGCACTTTAAGTGCAGAATTTATACAATTCAGCAATAATTCAGCATTTAAACATATGAATGTGGTGCAGAAATGTCGTTTTATTATCCAGAATATTTCCCTAAGTGTTGGGAATCGAAAGGGATACAAAAAGGTACTTAAAAGACACTAAAAAGTGTGATTTAGCACTTTAACGAACCGGTGTCTAACCGAACAACCAGATATTACCCGGAACACCAAAATAATGCTAGAAGCATTGTTTTTATTTTTCTAAGCTAGTTAGGATCCCCGAACACCCTAACACCCTTTAAATTAATAAACACATCAATAACCTAACAAAGTGCCATTAGATTGCAACTAATTAATAACTAAACCCATTACAAACCTAACCCCCCTTACACCCCCCCTCATGGACGGTCACATGTGGGGTGGACACCCCCACATGCCTTTTGATTATTAAATTGTGGTTGTTGAATATCTAGGGAACATAATACATGGGGGTTAATAAGGAAGTTGGATTATAAGTAAACACCTTAGGTCTTAAGCTTTTCATTTTCACCATCAACACTTGCAAACTCTTCCCTTCTCCTCCCTAGAGTTCACGGCTCCATCCATCCACCATACATCCAACATTTTTGTTCCATTCCAATATATTCCAAGGTGATTCTAAGGTGTCTCGAGCCTATTTAGGAAGGTTGCAAGCAACGGATCTTGAAGGACCTCCTTCATTTGCTTTTATCCACCACTTTTACGCCTTGTTTCTTCCCTAGCCTTGTGCTAGTAGTAAGTGCTCTAAAACACCATATTGTTCTTGTTTATAGTGGTTAATAAGAGATTTAACGGGTAAAAATTATGAACACTAGAGATCAAAGTTTAAAGTCTACTAAAAATGATGAACAAAGTGGTTAATGAGTAAATATTAGTGTAAAACTCTTGGATCTTGTTTTGTTATGATTATTTATTATTGTTGGATGCTAGTAGGGGAACGGATCGTCATCTAACCACGCTAGGTCATGTTCATGGAACATGAACTAGCACTATGTTTAGTGTAAAAATAATTAGATGACGAACCCTTTCATACGGAAACATGAACTTGTGTAAAAACGACTTTTCTTATAAAATGGAGTTCTAAACTAGTAGATCTAAAGATCTACAAGTGGTTTTTCGGAAGAACCAAGCAAAAATATTAGTGTTGTTAAAACCCGGATCTTATCCGAACTAAAAGCATTTTTAGTAAATAAACAAGTGTGTGGACACTTGTGTCACAAAAAAAAAACTTAACAAAGAAATATTTTTGCGAATCTCGACTAGAAGTTGTGAGACTTCATATTCTTTAAAAATAAAGTTTTAAGAAACTAAAATTATTTTTAAAGATAACGAGACTTACTAAATGTGCTAGTAAGTTACTACACATTTTTGTAAATATTCAAGTTCATGAAATGGAGAAATTAGTGATTATTGTTGATAATTGTTGTTGATGATTGATGACGATTTAAAAGAAAATAAACACATGTTTTGAAAACATGGGAAACCTCCATTTTTAGGGGAAACTCTGTCAAAATTTTTATAAATTTTGACACTTAGAAAATATAAGTTTTTAAGAAACTTATTCCCTAAAAATGTATTTAAGAGTGTTACCAAGGTTTCCCTAATTTTTGGTGATTAGAAATGAGGATTTCTTCAAAAATAAAAATGGATAGTAAGTATATATTTTTGAGAGAAAAATATATATTATTTAATCACCAACTTTTGTGCTAAGTGTTTATAGTATGTGTTATACGTGCTAGTGTATTAAGACTTAAAAATACACTAATTACTCATGAGGAGTAGAAATATAAAAATACACATACAACATACAAGATACATAATTCGGGTGCAAAGTGCAAAACACAAAAGACTTATATTTATTTTTGGAGAAAATAATATAAGTAAGATACGTAGTTAAAAATATAGAATATTTTTAACACAAGAATATATACAAAAGAGAGTGACTGTACTTGTGCGACGCAAGTCTAGTGACTAACGTTAAGAAAACGCGTATAGGTTACGACGTTAATTAAGCAAATCCGGTGGAGTTTACGACCCTTGGAACGCAAAGTTGTGAGTTCATGCTCCCCCTTTTCTCTTTAACTGTTTTCAGTTTTTATAACTTCGGGGGTGAAATACATGTACAAAAGTACAATATTTATAAATGGTATGATATAAATACAAGAAGTACACTTGGTGAGAACGAGAACCAAGTGTGACGAAATATATGAATATGAGAAGCGCATTTGGTGAGACGAGAACCAAGTATAAGGCGCTATGAGAAATGATAACAAGAAACGCGCTTGGTGAGGACGAGAACCAAGTAGGATGCGTTATGAGAAATAGTGTCACGAATAGGGTACAGAAGCACCATTAATCAACGTATACATTCAGACCGCAGAACAAAAGGTTAGATCTAACGGGTGCCTGGCAGCCTCACACTCGGTCGGGGCGAGAATCGAGTAGTGCTTGTGTGTCTCAGAATATACCAATTAAATGCCTTAGGTTTGGTGACTTCCTATGTCGTGCCACATGTTAATGGCTTTGCAACCCATTAACAATCTGATAATTACAGAAATACTGTATTTACATAAAATTCATACCATACTAAAATTGATATATAACTTGAAGTATGTGGGGTACTCAAGAGGATTGATATATAACTTGAAGTACGTGGAGTACTCAAGAGGATTGATATATAACTTGAAGTACGTGGAGTACTCGAGAAAAACTTGATTTATTCACAACTATGTTTTTATACAAAGTATACAAACATGAAATACAAAACTGCATGAATTCACACCAACATTATGTTGACGTTTTTCCAAAAACTCACATGTATTTCAGGTAACTAGGATGGATGTGCGCGTGGTCTTGCTTATGCTCGTGGATGTCGCTTGTGTTTAACTTTAAATAAAGTTGTAAACATTTAAGACAATGCTTTATGCGACTTAGCGATGTAAACGCTAACGTATGTTTTCAAATTATGGTATTTGAAGTTATTTTCTTGAGCATGTAGCATGTTTACTCTTCGTATGCAATGAGAACCTTTCATGATCACACCTCGTGCTTCCGCCTTAGAAAGGGGTGTGACATTTTCTGCTGCCTGACTGTCCAACATGAGTGGTGTCTTTAAGGCAGTTATACCAAAATCCAGCAACTGATTTTGAAGCCACAGGAGTTGGGCTGTACAGCATGCAGCAGCAATGTATTCAACTTCAGTAGTGGATGTTGAAACAGCTGCTTGCTTTTTGCTTTGCCATGAAACTAAGCAATCACCTAGAAACTGGCACCCTCCTGATGTGGACTTCCTTGTGGTGTGACATCCAGCAAAGTCACTGTCTGAGAAACCTGAAAGCTTGATGTTCCCATTAGCTGGATACCAGATACCAAGTGTGGGAGCACCTTTTATGTATCTGAAGATCCTTTTTACAACAATGAGATTTGATTTTCTGGGAGCTGATTGACTTCTTGCACAGACACATGTTGCAAACATGATGTCTGGTCTAGATGCAGTTAGGTACAATAAAGACCCAATCATGCTTCTATAAAGTGTTTGGTCAATCAGCTCATCCTTTTCATCAGACATGACCAGCTTATTTGTTGCCATGGGTGTGCTACATGGTTTACAATCATTCATATCAAATTTGGTTAAAAGTTCTTTAGCATATTTGCTTTGATGAATGAAAGTTCCATTTTGTAGTTGCTGTACTTGGAGACCAAGAAAGCATTGCAGCTCACCCATTGCACTCATTTCAAACTCAGCTGTCATGAGTTCTCTAAACTCTTCACACATTGAATTACATGTGCTTCCAAAAATAATGTCATCCACATAAATCTAGACAATCATTAAATCCTTCCCTCTCCATTTTAAAAACAGTGTTTTATCAATGGTACCTCTTTTGAAACCATTTGAGAGTAGGAAGTTGGAAAGAGTTTCATACCAGGCCCTTGGTGCTTGTTTCAAGCCATACAAGGCTTTGTTTAGCCTGTAGACATGATCTGGATAAAATGGATCCTCAAAACTAGGAGGTTGACAAACATACACCTCTTCTTGAATTGTACCATAGAGGAAAGCACTTTTGATATCCATTTGAAACACCTTCATATTGTGGTTGACAGCAAAGGCCAGGAACAGTCTAATAGCTTCCAATCTTGCAACAGGGGCAAATGTTTCATCATAATCAATCCCCTCTTCCTGTCTGTAACCTTGAACCACAAGCCTGGCTTTATTCTTGACAACAATACCCCTTTCATCAGTTTTGTTCTTGAAGACCCACTTTGTGCCAATGGGACTAACCTCTTCTGGCAGTGGTACAAGTTCCCATACTTGTTGTCTTTTAAACTGTTGGAGCTCCTCTTGCATGGCTTCTACCCAGCTGTTGTCTTTCAGTGCCTCTTGGTACTTGACTGGCTGATGGAGTGATAGAAAACCAGCAAAAAGACAAATGTTTTGGGTTTGGCTTCTTGTGAGCACCCCTTCATTTATGTTGCCAATGATTTGATCAGGTGGATGAGATCTCAAGAAGATTAAGTCTCCTTGGTATGGTATGATGGCATTGGTTGGTGAAGGCTGCAAATGTGTATCATCTGTGCTAACCACTGCTGGGGACTTTGATGATCCAGCAGTGGCTTCAAAAGGTGGTGGTATAGGTGGTAATGAAGTGGACAACTGCTGACTTTTATCCACTGTTTGAGGACTTTTGTCAGCATTGTATGAGGATGTGGAAGCAGTGGTTGATGGGCTACTTTGGTCAACAACTGTTGAGGTAGCAGTGGTTGAGCTTTGACAACTGGTTTGAACAGCTGATGCTTTTCACTTTATGGCAGACCTTTGAGGGATGATGATTTCATACCCATAGTCTGGTGTTGCATCCTCTGATGGACCTGCACTGTTAGTCTTGACAGCAGTATTTTCAAAAGTGAATTTTTCAAGATCAAACAAATCTGCAGGGTTTGCTGGAATTTTCATTGAAGAGAGTTCATTGAACTTAACATTCAAAGTCTCCTCCACTGCCTTGGTCCGTGTGTTGAACACTTTGTAGGCCTTGGCAGTGGATGAGTATCCCAGATGATAACCACAATCAATTTTGGCTGCAAATTTTGAAATGGAATCTTTTAAGTTCAAAATAAAGCATGGGCAGCCAAACACTTTGAAATATGAGATCAGTGGTTTAATTTTATACAGAATTTCATAGGCAGTCTTTTTGTGCCTGGGGTTTATTAAAACTCTGTTCTGAACATAGCAAGCAGTGTTTACTGCTTCTGCCCAGAAAGTTAATGGCAAACCTGAATCTGCAAGCATGGTTCTGGCAGCCTCAATCAGAGTTCTGTTCTTCCTTTCCACTACCCCATTCTGCTCTGGTGTTCTTGGGATGCTGTACTGCCTTACAATCCCTTTCTTCACACAAAAGGCATCCAACTCCCTATTTTTGAATTATGTGCCATTGTCACTTCTGAAGCTTTTCACTGGAAGGTCAAATTGCTTTTCAACCTGTGTTACAAAGTCTTGCAAAATGCCTGCAGTTTCATCTTTTGAGTGCAAAAAGAAAGTCCATGTGAACCTAGAAAAGTCATCAACAATAACCAAACAATATCTTTTCTTTTTGAGGCTCATGACTTGAACTGGGCCAAACAAATCCATGTGTAGCATTTGCAAACACTGGGTTGTTTTGGACTCTTCAATGGACTTGTAGGAACTTTTATGCTGTTTTCCTTTTAAACAGGAAATGCAATGTTCAGGACATGAAAACAATTTTTGTGGTAGGCCTCTCACCAAACCATTTTTTGAAATTTCTGTGATTGTCTTAAGATTTGTGTGTCCCAGCCTTCTGTGCCAAAGTTCTGTCTCTTTGTTAGAGGCAGCTGAGAACAGACAGGCATCAGCTCTGGGACACTCTTTTGACATGTCAACAACATAAACATTGCCACTTCTTTGAGCAACAAGTTTAGTTTGACCAGTTTTAATTATTGCTTCAATCTTTTTGACCATTTCTGGTCCAACAATCATACAACAATCTTTTGTGAAGAATGACCCAAAACCCTTGTCACTCATTTGGGACACACTCAGAAGGTTGAATTTTAGATTGTCTATTAGATTGACATTTTCAAATTTTACTTTTCCAGACTCCACTGTTCCCGACCCCAGAACTTTTCCTTTACTATTATTCTCAAAGGATATATCACCACCTCCATGAATTTTAAAGTCTTTGAGGAGGGCTTTACATCCTGTCATGTGCCTGGAGCCTCCACTATCTACATACCACAGACTATCAAAGCATGCACAAGCTCCCTGCACATGAAGTAAAAGGATTAGTTCATTAAGGTCTCCAAAGCCAACAAGGCTTTGGATGGGGTCTCAACAGTGTCTGGGATGGAGGCAAAATGATGGACAGTGGTTAGGTCAGGAGTTTGAACTGTTTTAGGACAGTGTTTCTTTAACCACTGTTGTGGGTCCTGACCAATCATCTGCTGGTAACCAAAAGGATGCTTGTTCACTTTGGGTTTAGAGGGCCTTTTGTAGGCCTCATAAACATGTGGAATCCTTTGATAAGACTGTTTTTCTCTGCCTTTTCTGAACTGATTGGCAGGGGGTGCATCAGTAACCTGAACATCTCTTTTGACAGATGTTTGGTTCAGCTGTTTTGTAACAGTTGTTTGAACTGGCACAAACAGTGGTTGTTTCTTGGTAAACTTGACAGATGGTGAGGATGATGATGATGGACTCAAGGATGTTTTAGCTATGTACTCATTCTTTTTCACATCAAAGTTTTTGAGGTACACACATGCTTGAGTTTTGTGGTTTGTTTTTCCACAGACAATGCAGCTTTCTGCTGAAACAATGACACTTGTTTTGTTTAGATCATAAGCTTTCAAGTGGAAACAGTCTTTTGTTAGATGATTCCTTTTTTCACAGAATTCACAAAACAAGTTGTCAATTTTTTCTTTCTTCTTTCTCTTTTCAGACTCCTTTGCAGCAGAGGTTTTAACCACTGCTGGGATGTCCTTGAGAGGTATGACTTTAGCTTTTGGAGCTTTAACACCATCATTTGATGTAAAGTCCATTGGCTTGAAATTTTCAAGAATATCACACTCGTCAGACCAGGTAGGTTTAAACTGATATTTTTCAAGTTCTTCAAAAGTTGAGGAACTCCTTGTTCTGCCAAGTGTGATTTTGTTACCAAGTTTGTCAGTGATTTTCATTTCTTGGCCATTCTTGTTTGTGGGAATGAACTCAGTGGTTACATCAGTGTTTTGAACAGATTTTTCACAAGCAATGTGTTCATCATCATATTTTCTATACCCAACTCCAAATTTCACATTACTTTCAATCTGTTTAGCAAGCATCACCTCATATCCTCTGCAGGATTCCACCCATCTTTCACAAGTAATCTGGGTGGATTCCAACTCCTTTTTGCAACTTTGGTATTTTTCTACCATAGTTTGAAGTTGGGTTTTGGTGATGCTTTGCTCTTCTTTTAGACAGCTGATTTCTTTTTCCTTTTGAGTCAATTTGTTTTTAAGTTCTTTTAAAGACCTTTCAAATTTGACCTCATCAGACAAGATTTTATCCCGAAGGTTTTCATTCACCTCTTTGATGTTAGCAAAAGCAATTATGCAATTGTCAGAACACAGTTTTTCAAGAACTTGAGGAGATACCTTGGCAGCTGCCATCATTGCACAATCACATTGATGAGCTTCATCATCATCAGCTTTTACCTTCTTTTCACCAGCCTTTTCTTCTTTCTCTTCTTCTTTGTCCTCTATGGACCATGGATCTGTCATTGGTTCAATCAGGGTACCTGAACTTTCTCCCAACAGTATTTCATCAGCCACTGCAGTAACCACTGCTTCAATCACCTCTTCCACTGTTTCAAAGCACTGATGTTCCTCCTCAGCTTCAACCCCCTCCTGTATTGACTCTAGTGCCATCAAACAAAACTCATCATGTGAAGAATCATTAGAAGCATAGAGTGCAAAATTTTCATCACAAAGATCATCAGGCATACTGCTCCAGTCAACAAACTCTTGAGTGAAAAAACTTTGTTGATCTGGTTGTGCTGCTGCTGGAGGAATGGTTTGAAGTGCAACAGGTTGCACTTGTACCTGTGGAGCAGGGGGTTGAACATATTGGATTTGTGGAATAGTAGTTTGGACATAATGTACTGGCACAGGGGCAGCAGCATAGTGAGCGGTGTTCACTTGTGCTGCTGGGGCATATTGGGCATAGTGCACAGTGTTTTGGTTTTGAGGTCGAGGATTTGAGCTAGGATGAGTAATTATGGGACCAGTGGTTTGACTCCTACATTCCCTAGCGAAATGTCCCAACCTATTACACTTGTAACACTTGATTTTCGATTTATCCAACCCAACCCTTAGATTCCCATGCAAACCTGGGAATTTTCTCCCTGTTCTTTTGTAGAACTTGCTAGTTCTAACACTTAGCAAAGCCAGTTGATGCAGGATGTCCATTTCCTCTAAATCAGTGGGATCAAAATGTTGCAAATCATTTAGTTCAAAACTTAAATTGTCTGACATCTGGTTTTCGTTAGCAGTGAATGCATAACTTGCAGAGTGAGGATCAGGGTTGTTAAAATTTGCACCAGCAGTTATGTCAATGAAGTGATCATAACTCTGATCCTTACCACTGCTCCCAGATTCTTCTTGACCCAGAAGAGCAGTATTACCGAAAGTGTAATCATCGGTAACTTTTCCTGACTCTTGTAACCTCCTTTTCTGGTTCAACTCCCTTTCGAAGGTCAGGAGTCGACCATGGAGTTGGGTCAAGGTCAGATCCTTGAATTCAGATGAATTTCGGGTGACAAAAGCTATAGTGTCCCATTTTTCTGGCAGTGACCTGAGGAACCTGCTATTTTGAGTTGAGTTTGTAAAAGTGGTGTTAACAAGCCTCAGTTCACTGATGAGACAACTAAAACGCTCAAATTGTTGCGTTAGTGATTCACCTTTAATGTAGCAAAATGTTTCATACTGTTGGTTCAAGATTTCCCTATTGCTTTCTATGACTTCTTCAGTTCCACCAAACTGTTCCTTAAGTGCGTCCCATAATTCTTTGGCACTGTTACAGTGTAACAGTCCAGCATATATCTCATTGGGCAACGCTGATGCTATGATGCTAAAAGCTTTAGCATCTAGTTCGATCTTTTGAAAGTCGGTTTCGATATAATTTTCAATTGGTTTTGGAACGAACTTTTTAGCATCTTCAGCGCTTGGCACTGAAGGAACATGGGGACCATAAATGACAGACCTCCAACAACCTGTGCTTTGTTGAGCGAGGATGTGACCCATCCTCCTCTGCCAGATGTTGTACTCATTTCTCTTTAGCATAGGTGGTTTAAAAAGTGAGCCGATGTTTTTTTTATCATCTTGAGATTGTGACGTCATTCTTGTTGTTTTACAGACACTGAGAAATCAACTTTAATGGTGATTAATCCTTGCTCTGTTTTTCAACGGACGAACAAACGATCAGTATCAACTGTTATGAGCTGAACTATTTATGTCAAAATGATTGTTAAATCAAATTTGACTGTCCAAGCTCTGATACCAATTGTTGGATCTGAGTTTCTTTTTTATTGTATTTTCGTTTGAAATTAAGATGGAAATGAAAGAGTTGTGCAGCGGAATTAAGATGAAAACAAACTTTGCATATAATCAAACAGGAGTAATACTTTTAATCAAACATATTTACACAATGAACCGAATGATTGAATTTGTTTCAACAACGATTACAATGATTGATGTAAGAATGCAAACTCCCCCTCAGCCAGAGCTCAGTAGTTTGTTCGTGCAAAGAAGACGATGTGGTGAAAGAGCTAATAGAACAGTACAAAGTACTGAACTATTTATAAGCACTTGCAAACCACTGAGCATCTTAGCTGACGTCACCATGAAAGTGACATCTAACCTCCTAACAAACTCTAACCTCTGATCTATACAAACACTGATGTAGTAACTACTGCTGTTACAATCTATTACATGAAAGATACTTAAACAGCTGCTGCATCCTTCCACTGCTGTGAATCCAGCAGTGCTTGTCCGGATCAGCAGTACTTGACTCAAAGTAGAAGATTGAGTCAGCAGAGCTTTGGTCTTCCATCAGTCTTTTAACATTTGGCAGTAGATGCAAGGCAACAGTTGTGGATCAGCACATGGTAAGATCAGTAGATAGGAGGTCAGCAGATACAAAGCCACTTTCAAGGGGAAAGATTTGCATTAACTATCTGTAAACGTCTGCTTATTCTGGATCCACTGCTCTGATCCAGTTTTGGCTTTAATTATCTGTTCCTATGATAGGGTTCAATCCCAACATCTTGCCACCAGACCTTTCTCCATCAATTAGGAATCTGATGCCGTCACTAAACACATTCCTTAAATTGTAGCCATTTATTGAGTGTTTTTTTTGGTGTCTAATACGCAAATACATCACCATTTCCCTTGATTTTCTTGACTGTGTATCTCATAAATTTCAACATATACACGTGTGATTTAGTTTACGAGGATTTTTCAATGCCGAGAACCTCGATCAGAGAGTAAAAAAGGCGTAAGATTCACAATGGTGTAAAATTAAAATGTGATATACCGGGCTAGGATTCGAGTTACAGGAACAAGGGCCAAACCAACCACCCAAGAATGGAATCGTCGAGCGAAAATTCTTGACAACCTCCTAGAAGCAGCTTTTCTTACCACCAGACCTTTCTCCATCAATTAGGAATCTGATACCCTCACTAAACACATTCCTTAAATTGTAGCCATTTGTTGAGTGTTTTTTTTGGTGTCTAATCCGCATATATATCACCATTGCCCTTGATTTTCTTGACTGTATATCTCTTAAATGTCAACATATACACGTGTGATTTAGTTTACGAAGATTTTTCAATGCCGAGAACCTCGATCAGAGAGTAAAAAAGGCGTAAGGTTCACAATGGTGTAAAATTAAAATGTGATATACCGGGCTAGGAATCGTGTTACAGGAACAAGGGCCAAACCAACCACCCAAGAATGGAATCGTCGAGCGAAAACACTTGACAACCTCCTAGAAACAGCTTTTCTTGCCACCAGACCTTTCACCATCAATTAGGAATCTGATGCCCTCACTAAACAGATTCCTTAAATTGTAGCCATTTGTTGATTTTTTTTTTGGTGTCTAATCCGCATATATATGACAATTGCCCTTGATTTTCTTGAGTGTATATCTCTTAAATGTCAACATATACACGTGTGATTTAGTTCACGAAGATTTTTCAATGCCGAGAACCTCGATCAGAGAGTAAAAAAGGCGTAAGATTCACAATGGTGTAAAATTAAAATGGGATATACCGGGCTAGGATTCGAGTTACAAGAACAAGGGCCAAACCAACCACCCAAGAATGGAATCGTCGAGCGAAAACACTTCACAACCTCCTAGAAGCAGCTTTTCTTGCCACCAGACCTTTCTCCATCAATAAGGAATCTGATGCCGTCACAAAACACATTCCTTAAATTGTAGCCATTTGTTGAGTGTTTTTTTAGTGTCTAATCCGCATATATATCACCATTACCCTTGATTTTCTTAGCTGTATATCTCTTAAATGTCAACATATACACGTGTGATTTAGTCTACGCAGATTTTTCAATGCCGAGAACCTCGACCAGAGAGTAAAAATGGCGTAAGGTTCTCAATGGTGTAAAATTAAAATGGGATATACCGGGCTAGGATTCGAGATACTGGAACAAGGGCCAAACCAACCACCCAAGAATGGAATTGTCAAGCGAAAACACTTGACAACCTCCTAGAAGCAGCTTTTCTTGCCACCAGACCTTTCTCCATCAATTAGGAATCTGATGCCCCTAAACACATTCCTTAAATTGTAGCCACTTGTTGAGTGTTTTTTTTGATGTCTAATCCGCATATATATCACCATTGCCCTTGATTTTCTTGACTGTATATCTCTTAAATATCAACATATACACGTGTGATTTAGTTTACGAAGATTTTTCAATGCCGAGAACCTCGATCAGAGAGTAAAAAAGGCGTAAGGTTCTCAATGGTTTAAAATTAAAATGGGATATACCGGGCTAGGATTCGAGTTACAGGAACAAGGGCCAAACCAACCCCCCAAGAATGGAATCGTCGAGCGAAAACACTTGACAACCTCCTAGAAGCAGCTTTTCTTGCTACCAGAATTTTCTCCATCAATTAGGAATCTGATGCCGTCACTAAATACATTCCTTAAATTGTAGCCATTTGTTGAGTGTTTATTTTTTGGTGTCTAATCCGCATATATATCACCATTGCCCTTGATTTTCTTGACTGTATATCTCTTAAATATCAACATATACACGTGTGATTTAGTTTACGAGTATTTTTCAAAGCCGAGAACCTCGATCAGAGAGTAAAAAGGCGTTTGGTTCACAATGGTGTAAAATTAAAATGGGATATAACGGGCTAGGATTCGTGTTACAGGAACAAGGGCCAAACCAACCACCCAAGAATGGAATCATCGATCGAAAACACTTGACAACCTCCTAGAAGCAGCTTTTCTTGCCACCAGACCTTTCACCATCAATTAGGAATCTGATGCCCTCACTAAACACAATCCTTAAATTGTAGCCATTTGTTGAGTGTTTATTTTTTGGTGTCTAATCCGCATATATATCACCATTTCCCTTGATTTTCTTGACTGTATATCTCTTAAATGTCAACATATACACGTGTGATTTAGTTTACGAAGATTTTTCAATGCCGAGAACCTCGATCAGAGAGTAAAAAAGGCGTAAGATTCACAAAGGTGTAAAATTAAAATGGGATATACCGGGCTAGGATTCGAGTTACAAGAACAAGGGCCAAACCAACCACCCAAGAATGGAATCGTCGAGCGAAAACACTTGACAACCTCCTAGAAGCAGCTTTTCTTGCCACCAGACCTTTCTCCATCAATTAGGAATCTGATGCCGTCACTAAACACATTCCTTAAATTGTAGCCATTTGTTGAGTGTTTTTTTTTGGTGTCTAATCTGCATATATATCACCATTGCCCTTGATTTTCTTAACTGTATATCTCTTAAATGTCAACATATACACGTGTGATTTAGTTTACGAAGATTTTTCAATGCCGAGAACCTCGATCTGAGAGTAAAAATGGCGTAAGGTTCTCAATGGTGTAAAATTAAAATGGGATATACCGGGCTAGGATTCGAGATACAGGAACAAGGGCCAAACCAACCACCCAAGAATGGAATCGCCAAGCGAAAACACTTGACAACCTCCTAGAAGCAGCTTTTCCTGCCACCAGACCTTTCTCCATCAATTATGAATCTGATGCCATCACTAAACACATTCCTTAAATTGTAGCCATTTGTTGAGTGTTTTTTTTTTGGTGTCTAATCCGCATATATATCACCATTGCCCTTCATTTTCTTAACTGTATATCTCTTAAATATCAACATATACACGTGTGATTTAGTTTACGAAGGTTTTTCAATGCCGAGAACCTCGATCAGAGAGTAAAAAAGGCGTAAGGTTCTCATTGGTCTAAAATTAAAATGGGATATACCGGGGCTAGGATTCGAGTTACAGGAACAAGGGCCAAACCAACCACCCAAGAATGGAATCGTCGAGCGAAAACACTTGACAACCTCCTAGAAGCAGCTTTTCTTGCCTCCAGACCTTTCTCCATCAATTAGGAATTAGGAATCTGATGCCGTCACTAAACACATTCCTTAAATTGTAGCCATTTGTTGAGTGTTTTTTTTTTTGGTTTCTAATCCGCATATATATCACCATTGCCCTTGATTTTCTTGACTGTATATCTCTTAAATATCAACATATACACGTGTGATTTAGTTTACGAAGATTTTTCAATGCCGAGAACCTCGATCAGAGAGTAAAAAAGGCGTAAGGTTCTCAATGGTGTAAAATTAAAATGGGATATACCGGGCTAGGATTCGAGTTACAGTAACAAGGGACAGACCAACCACCTAAGAATCGAATCGTCGAGCGAAAACACTTGACAACCTCCTAGAAGCAGGTTTTCTTACCACCAGACCTTTCTCCATCAATTAGGAATCTGATGCCGTCACTAAACACATTCCTTAAATTGTAGCCATTTATTGAGTGTTTTTTTTGGTGTCTAATCCGCATATATATCACCATTGCCCTTGATTTTCTTGACTGTATATCTCTTAAATATCAACATATACACGTGTGATTTAGTTTACGAATATTTTTCAATGCCGAGAACCTCGATCAGAGAGTAAAAAAGGCTTAAGCTTCTCAATGGTGTAAAATTAAAATGGGATATACCGGGCTAGGATTCGAGTTACAAGAACAAGGGCCAAACCAACCACTCAAGAATGGAATCGTCGAGCGAAAACACTTGACAACCTCCTAGAAGCAGCGTTTCTTGCCACCAGACCTTTCTCCATCAATTAGGAATCTGATGCCGTCACTAAACACATTCCTTAAATTGTAACCATTTGTTGAGTGTTTTTTTTGGTGTCTAATCCGCATATATATCACCATTGCCCTTGATTTTCTTGACTGTATATCTTTTAAATATCAACATATACACGTGTGATTTAGTTTACGAAGATTTTTCAATGCCGAGAACCTCGATCAGAGAGTTAAAAAGGCGTAAGATTCACAATGGTGTAAAATTAAAATGGGATATACCGGGCTAGGATTCGAGTTACAGGAACAAGGGCCAAACCAACCACGCAATAATGGAATCGTCGAGCGAAAACACTTGACAACCTCCTTGAAGTAGCTTTTCTTGCCACCAGACCTTTCCCCATCAATTAGGAATCTGATGCCGTCATAAAACACATTCCTTAAGTTGTAGCCATTTGTTGAGTGTTTTTTTTGTGTCTAATCCGCATATATATCACCATTGCCCTTGATTTTCTTGACTGTATATCTCTTAAATGTCAACATATACACGTGTGATTTAGTTTACGAAGATTTTTCAATGCCGAGAACCTCGATCAGAGAGTAAAAAAGACGTAAGGTTCACAATGGTGTAAAATTAAAATGGGATATACAGGGCTAGGATTCGAGTTACACGAACAAGGGCCAAACCAACCACCCAAGAATGGAATCGTCGAGCGAAAATACTTGACAACCTCCTAGAAGCAGCTTTTCTTGTCACGAGACCTTTCTCCATCAATTAGGAATCTGATGCCGTCATAAAACACATTCCTTAAATTGTAGCCATTTGTTGAGTGTTTTTTTTTTTGTGTCTAATCCGCATATATATCACCATTGCCCTTGATTTTCTTGACTGTATATCTCTTAAATGTCAACATATACACGTGTGATTTAGTTTACGAAGATTTTTCAATGCCGAGAACCTCGATCAGAGAGTAAAAAAGACGTAAGGTTCACAATGGTGTAAAATTAAAATGGGATATACAGGGCTAGGATTCGAGTTACACGAACAAGGGCCAAACCAATCACCCAAGAATGGAATCGTCGAGCGAAAATACTTGACAACCTCCTAGAAGCAGCTTTTCTTGTCACGAGACCTTTCTCCATCAATTAGGAATCTGATGCCGTCATAAAACACATTCCTTAAATTGTAGCCATTTGTTGAGTGTTTTTTTTTTTGTGTCTAATCCGCATATATATCACCATTGCCCTTGATTTTCTTGACTGTATATCTCTTAAATGTCAACATATACACGTGTGATTTAGTTTACGAAGATTTTTCAATGCCGAGAACCTCGATCAGAGAGTAAAAAAGACGTAAGGTTCACAATGCTGTAAAATTAAAATGGGATATACCGGGCTAGGATTCGAGTTACAGTAACAAGGGCCAAACTAACCACCCAAGAATGGAATCGTCGAGCGAAAACACTTGACAACCTCCTAGAAGCAGCTTTTCTTGCTACCAGAATTTTCTCCATCAATTAGGAATCTGATGCCGTCACTAAATACATTCCTTAAATTGTAGCCATTTGTTGAGTGTTTATTTTTTGGTGTCTAATCCGCATATATATCACCATTGCCCTTGATTTTCTTGACTGTATATCTCTTAAATATCAACATATACACGTGTGATTTAGTTTACGAGTATTTTTCAAAGCCGAGAACCTCGATCAGAGAGTAAAAAGGCGTTTGGTTCACAATGGTGTAAAATTAAAATGGGATATACCGGGCTAGGATTCGTGTTACAGGAACAAGGGCCAAACCAACCACCCAAGAATGGAATCATCGATCGAAAACACTTGACAACCTCCTAGAAGCAGCTTTTCTTGCCACCAGACCTTTCACCATCAATTAGGAATCTGATGCCCTCACTAAACACAATCCTTAAATTGTAGCCATTTGTTGAGTGTTTATTTTTTGGTGTCTAATCCGCATATATATCACCATTGCCCTTGATTTTCTTGACTGTATATCTCTTAAATGTCAACATATACACGTGTGATTTAGTTTACGAAGATTTTTCAATGCCGAGAACCTCGATCAGAGAGTAAAAAAGGCGTAAGATTCACAAAGGTGTAAAATTAAAATGGGATATACCGGGCTAGGATTCGAGTTACAAGAACAAGGGCCAAACCAACCACCCAAGAATGGAATCGTCGAGCGAAAACACTTGACAACCTCCTAGAAGCAGCTTTTCTTGCCACCAGACCTTTCTCCATCAATTAGGAATCTGATGCCGTCACTAAACACATTCCTTAAATTGTAGCCATTTGTTGAGTGTTTTTTTTTGGTGTCTAATCTGCATATATATCACCATTGCCCTTGATTTTCTTAACTGTATATCTCTTAAATGTCAACATATACACGTGTGATTTAGTTTACGAAGATTTTTCAATGCCGAGAACCTCGATCTGAGAGTAAAAATGGCGTAAGGTTCTCAATGGTGTAAAATTAAAATGGGATATACCGGGCTAGGATTCGAGATACAGGAACAAGGGCCAAACCAACCACCCAAGAATGGAATCGCCAAGCGAAAACACTTGACAACCTCCTAGAAGCAGCTTTTCCTGCCACCAGACCTTTCTCCATCAATTATGAATCTGATGCCATCACTAAACACATTCCTTAAATTGTAGCCATTTGTTGAGTGTTTTTTTTTTGGTGTCTAATCCGCATATATATCACCATTGCCCTTCATTTTCTTAACTGTATATCTCTTAAATATCAACATATACACGTGTGATTTAGTTTACGAAGGTTTTTCAATGCCGAGAACCTCGATCAGAGAGTAAAAAAGGCGTAAGGTTCTCATTGGTCTAAAATTAAAATGGGATATACCGGGGCTAGGATTCGAGTTACAGGAACAAGGGCCAAACCAACCACCCAAGAATGGAATCGTCGAGCGAAAACACTTGACAACCTCCTAGAAGCAGCTTTTCTTGCCTCCAGACCTTTCTCCATCAATTAGGAATTAGGAATCTGATGCCGTCACTAAACACATTCCTTAAATTGTAGCCATTTGTTGAGTGTTTTTTTTTTGGTTTCTAATCCGCATATATATCACCATTGCCCTTGATTTTCTTGACTGTATATCTCTTAAATATCAACATATACACGTGTGATTTAGTTTACGAAGATTTTTCAATGCCGAGAACCTCGATCAGAGAGTAAAAAAGGCGTAAGGTTCTCAATGGTGTAAAATTAAAATGGGATATACCGGGCTAGGATTCGAGTTACAGTAACAAGGGACAGACCAACCACCTAAGAATCGAATCGTCGAGCGAAAACACTTGACAACCTCCTAGAAGCAGGTTTTCTTACCACCAGACCTTTCTCCATCAATTAGGAATCTGATGCCGTCACTAAACACATTCCTTAAATTGTAGCCATTTATTGAGTGTTTTTTTTGGTGTCTAATCCGCATATATATCACCATTGCCCTTGATTTTCTTGACTGTATATCTCTTAAATATCAACATATACACGTGTGATTTAGTTTACGAATATTTTTCAATGCCGAGAACCTCGATCAGAGAGTAAAAAAGGCTTAAGCTTCTCAATGGTGTAAAATTAAAATGGGATATACCGGGCTAGGATTCGAGTTACAAGAACAAGGGCCAAACCAACCACTCAAGAATGGAATCGTCGAGCGAAAACACTTGACAACCTCCTAGAAGCAGCGTTTCTTGCCACCAGACCTTTCTCCATCAATTAGGAATCTGATGCCGTCACTAAACACATTCCTTAAATTGTAACCATTTGTTGTGTGTTTTTTTTGGTGTCTAATCCGCATATATATCACCATTGCCCTTGATTTTCTTGACTGTATATCTTTTAAATATCAACATATACACGTGTGATTTAGTTTACGAAGATTTTTCAATGCCGAGAACCTCGATCAGAGAGTTAAAAAGGCGTAAGATTCACAATGGTGTAAAATTAAAATGGGATATACCGGGCTAGGATTCGAGTTACAGGAACAAGGGCCAAACCAACCACGCAATAATGGAATCGTCGAGCGAAAACACTTGACAACCTCCTTGAAGTAGCTTTTCTTGCCACCAGACCTTTCCCCATCAATTAGGAATCTGATGCCGTCATAAAACACATTCCTTAAGTTGTAGCCATTTGTTGAGTGTTTTTTTTGTGTCTAATCCGCATATATATCACCATTGCCCTTGATTTTCTTGACTGTATATCTCTTAAATGTCAACATATACACGTGTGATTTAGTTTACGAAGATTTTTCAATGCCGAGAACCTCGATCAGAGAGTAAAAAAGACGTAAGGTTCACAATGGTGTAAAATTAAAATGGGATATACAGGGCTAGGATTCGAGTTACACGAACAAGGGCCAAACCAACCACCCAAGAATGGAATCGTCGAGCGAAAATACTTGACAACCTCCTAGAAGCAGCTTTTCTTGTCACGAGACCTTTCTCCATCAATTAGGAATCTGATGCCGTCATAAAACACATTCCTTAAATTGTAGCCATTTGTTGAGTGTTTTTTTTTTTTTTGTGTCTAATCCGCATATATATCACCATTGCCCTTGATTTTCTTGACTGTATATCTCTTAAATGTCAACATATACACGTGTGATTTAGTTTACGAAGATTTTTCAATGCCGAGAACCTCGATCAGAGAGTAAAAAAGACGTAAGGTTCACAATGATGTAAAATTAAAATGGGATATACAGGGCTAGGATTCGAGTTACACGAACAAGGGCCAAACCAATCACCCAAGAATGGAATCGTCGAGCGAAAATACTTGACAACCTCCTAGAAGCAGCTTTTCTTGTCACGAGACCTTTCTCCATCAATTAGGAATCTGATGCCGTCATAAAACACATTCCTTAAATTGTAGCCATTTGTTGAGTGTTTTTTTTTTTTTGTGTCTAATCCGCATATATATCACCATTGCCCTTGATTTTCTTGACTGTATATCTCTTAAATGTCAACATATACACGTGTGATTTAGTTTACGAAGATTTTTCAATGCCGAGAACCTCGATCAGAGAGTAAAAAAGACGTAAGGTTCACAATGCTGTAAAATTAAAATGGGATATACCGGGCTAGGATTCGAGTTACAGTAACAAGGGCCAAACTAACCACCCAAGAATGGAATCGTCGAGCGAAAACACTTGACAACCTCCTAGAAGCAACTTTTCTTGCCACCAGACCTTTCTCCATCAATTAGGAATCTGATGCCATCACTAAACACATTACTTAAATTGTAGCCATTTGTTGAGTGTTTTTTTTTGGTGTCTAATCCGCATATATATCACCATTGCCCATGATTTTCTTAACTGTATATCTCTTAAATATCCACATATACACGTGTGATTTAGTTTACGAAGGTTTTTCAATGCCGAGAACCTCGATCAGAGAGTAAAAAAGGCGTAAGGTTCACAATGGTGTAAAATTAAAATGGGATATACCGGGGCTAGGATTCGAGTTATAGGAACAAGGGACAAACCAACCACCCAAGAATGGAATCGTCGAGCGAAAACACTTGACAACCTCCTAGAAGCAGCTTTTCTTCCCTCCAGACCTTTCTCCATCAATAAGGTATTAGGAATCTGATGCCGTCACTAAACACATTCCTTAAATGGTAGCCATTTGTTGAGTGTTTTTTTTTGGTGTCTAATTCGCATATATATCACCATTGCCCTTGATTTTCTTGACAGTATATCTCTTAAATATCAACATATACACGTGTGATTTAGTTTACGAAGATTTTTCAATGCCGAGAACCTCGATCAGAGAGTAAAAAAGGTGTAAGGTTCTCAATGGTGTAAAATTAAAATGGGATATACCGGGCTAGGATTCGAGTTACAGGAACAAGGGCCAAACCAACCACCAAAGAATCGAATCGTCGAGCGAAAACACTTGACAACCTTCTAGAAGCAGCTTTTCTTACCACCAGACCTTTCTCCATCAATTAGGAATCTGATGCCGTCACTAAACACATTCCTTAAATTGTAGCCATTTGTTGAGTGTTTTTTTTTTTGTGTCTAATCCGCATATATATCACCATTGCCCTTGATTTTCTTGACTGTATATCTCTTAAATATCAACATATACACGTGTGATTTAGTTTACGAATATTTTTCAATGCCGAGAACCTCGATCAGAGAGTAAAAAAGGCTTAAGGTTCTCAATGGTATAAATTAAAATGGGATATACCGGGCTAGGATTCGAGTTACAAGAACAAGGGCCAAACCAACCACTCAAGAATGGAATCGTCGAGCGAAAACACTTGACAACTTCCTAGAAGCAGCGTTTCTTGCCACCAGACCTTTCTCCATCAATTAGGAATCTGATGCCGTCACTAAACACATTCCTTAAATTGTAGCCATTTGTTGAGTGTTTTTTTTTTGTGTCTAATCCACATATATATCACCATTGCCCATGATTTTCTTGACTGTATATCTCTTAAATGTTAACATATACACGTGCGATTTAGTTTACGAATATTTTTCAATGCCGAGAACCTCGATCAGAGAGTAAAAAAGGCGTAAGGTTCACAATGGTGTAAAATTAAAATGGGATATACCAGGCTAGGATTCGAGTTACAGGAACAAGGGCCAAACTAACCACCCAAGAATGGAATCATCGAGCGAAAACACTTGACAACATCCTAGAAGCAGCATTTCTTGCCACCAGACCTTTCTCCATCAATTAGGAATCTAATGCCGTCACTAAACACATTCCTTAAATTGTAACCATTTGTTGAGTGTTTTTTTTGTGGCTAATCCGCATATATATCACCATTGCCCTTGATTTTCTTGACTGTATTTCTCTTAATTGTCAACATATACACGTGTGATTTAGTTTACGAAGAGTTTTCAATGCCGAGAACCTCAATCAGAGAGTAAAAAAGGCGTATGGTTCACAATGGTGTAAAATTAAAATGGGATATACCGGGCTAGTATTCCAGTTACAGGAACAAGGGCCAAACCAACCACCCAAGAATGGAATCGTCGAGCGAAAACACTTGACAACCTCCTAGAAGCAGATTTTCTTACCACCAGACCTTTCTCCATCAATTAGGAATCCGATGCCGTCACTAAACACATTCCTTAAATTGTAGCCATTTGTTGAGTGTTTTTTTTGTGTCTAATCCGCATATATATCACCATTGACCTTGATTTTCTTGACTGTATATCTTTTAAATATCAACATATACACGTGTGATTTAGTTTACGAAGATTTTTCAATGCCGAGAACCTCGATCAGAGAGTAAAAAAAGGCGTAAGGTTCTCAATGGTGTAAAATTAAAATGGGATATACCGGGCTAGGATTCGAGTTACAGGAACAAGGGCCAAACCAACCACGCAATAATGGAATCGTCGAGCGAAAACACTTGACAACCTCCTTGAAGTAGCTTTTCTTGCCACCTGACCTTTCCCCATCAATTAGGAATCCGATGCCGTCATAAAACACATTCCTTAAATTGTAGCCATTTGTTGAGTGTTTTTTTT
This sequence comes from Helianthus tuberosus, assembly GCA_030545235.1. NCBI lineage: Eukaryota > Viridiplantae > Streptophyta > Magnoliopsida > Asterales > Asteraceae > Helianthus > Helianthus tuberosus. Next base: position 95,712 of record JARYGA010032454.1, on the reverse strand, counting down.
TGTATCTAATCCGCATATATATCACCATTGCCCTTGATTTTCTTGACTGTATATCTCTTAAATGTCAACATATACACGTGTGATTTAGTTTACGAAGATTTTTCAATGCCGAGAACCTCGATCAGAGAGTAAAAAAGACGTAAGGTTCACAATGGTGTAAAATTAAAATGGGATATACAGGGCTAGGATTCGAGTTACACGAACAAGGGCCAAACCAATCACCCGAGAATGGAATCGCCGAGCGAAAATACTTGACAACCTCCTAGAAGCAGCTTTTCTTGTCACGAGACCTTTCTCCATCAATTAGGAATCTGATGCCGTTACTAAACACATTCCTTAAAATGTAGCCATTTGTTGAGTGTATTTTTTGGTGTCTAATCCGCATATATGTCACCATTGCCCTTGATTTTCTTGACTGTATATCTCTTAAATGTCAACATATACACGTGTGATTTAGTTTACGAAGATTTTTCAATGCCGAGAACCTCGATCAGAGTGTAAAAAAGACGTAAGGTTCACAATGGTGTAAAATTAAAATGGGATATACAGGGCTAGGATTCGAGTTACACGAACAAGGGCCAAACCAATCACCCAAGAATGGAATCGTCGAGCGAAAATACTTGACAACCTCCTAGAAGCAGCTTTTCTTGTCACGAGACCTTTCTCCATCAATTAGGAATCCGATGCCGTTACTAAACACATTCCTTAAATTGTAGCCATTTGTTGAGTGTTTTTTTTGGTGTCTAATCCACATATATGTCACCATTGCCCTTGATTTTCTTGACTGTATATCTCTTAAATGTCAACATATACACGTGTGATTTAGTTTACGAAGATTTTTCAATGCCGAGAACCTCGATCAGGGAGTAAAAAAGGCGTAAGGTTCACAATGGTGTAAAATTAAAATGGGATAGTGTTACAGGAACAAGGGCCAAACCAACCACCCAAGAATGGAATCGTCGAGCAAAAACACTTGACAACCTCCTAGAAGCAGCTTTTCTTGCCACCAGACCTTTCTCCATCAATTAGGAATCTGATGCCATCACTAAACACATTCTTTAAATTGTAGCCATTTGTTGAGTTTTTTTTTGGTCTAATCCGCATATATATCACCATTGCCCTTTATATTCTTGACTGTATATCTCTTAAATATCAACATATACACGTGTGATTTAGTTTACAAAGATTTTTCAACGCCGAGAACCTCGATCAGGGAGTAAAAAAGGTGTAAGGTTCACAATGGTGTAAAATTAAAATGGGAAATACCGGGCTAGGATTCGAGTTACAGGAAAAAGGGCCAAACCAACCACCCAAGAATGGAATCGTCGAGCAAAAACACTTGACAACCTCCTAGAAGCAGCTTTTCTTGCCACCAAACCATTTTCCATCAATTAGGAATCTGATGCCATCACTAAACACATTCCTTAAATTGTAGCCATTTGTTGAGTTTTTTTTTGGGTCTAATCCGCATATACATCACCATTGCCCTTTATATTCTTGACTGTATATCTCTTAAATATCAACATATACACGTGTGATTTAGTTTACAAAGATTTTTCAACGCCGAGAACCTCGATCAGGGAGTAAAAAAGGCGTAAGGTTCACAATGGTGTAAAATTAAAATGGGATATACCGGGCTAGGATTCGTGTTACAGGAACAAGGGCCAAACCAACCACCCAAGAATGGAATCGTCGAGCGAAAACACTTGACAACCTCCTAGAAGCAGCTTTTCTTGTCACGAGACCTTTCTCCATCAATTAGGAATCTGATGCCGTTACTAAACACATTCCTTAAAATGTAGCCATTTGTTGAGTGTATTTTTTGGTGTCTAATCCGCATATATGTCACCATTGCCCTTGATTTTCTTGACTGTATATCTCTTAAATGTCAACATATACACGTGTGATTTAGTTTACGAAGATTTTTCAATGCCGAGAACCTCGATCAGAGAGTAAAAAAGACGTAAGGTTCACAATGGTGTAAAATTAAAATGGGATATACAGGGCTAGGATTCGAGTTACACGAACAAGGGCCAAACCAATCACCCGAGAATGGAATCGCCGAGCGAAAATACTTGACAACCTCCTAGAAGCAGCTTTTCTTGTCACGAGACCTTTCTCCATCAATTAGGAATCTGATGCCGTTACTAAACACATTCCTTAAAATGTAGCCATTTGTTGAGTGTATTTTTTGGTGTCTAATCCGCATATATGTCACCATTGCCCTTGATTTTCTTGACTGTATATCTCTTAAATGTCAACATATACACGTGTGATTTAGTTTACGAAGATTTTTCAATGCCGGGAACCTCGATCAGAGAGTAAAAAAGGCGTAAGGTTCACAATGGTGTAAAATTAAAATGGGAGATACCGGGCTAGGATTCGAGTTACAGGAAAAAGGGCCAAACCAACCACCCAAGAATGGAATCGTCGAGCAAAAACACTTGACAACCTCCTAGAAGCAGCTTTTCTTGCCACCAGACCTTTCTCCATCAATTAGGAATCTGATGCCATCACTAAACACATTCCTTAAATTGTAGCCATTTGTTGAGTGTTTTTTTTTTGTGTCTAATCCGCATATATATCACCATTGCCCTTGATTTTCTTGACTGTATATCTTTTAAATATCAACATATACACGTGTGATTTAGTTTACGAAGATTTTTCAATGCCGAGAACCTCGATCAGAGAGTAAAAAAGGCGTAAGGTTCTCAATGGTGTAAAATTAAAATGGGATATACCGGGCTAGGATTCGAGTTACAGGAACAAGGGCCAAACCAACCACGCAATAATGGAATCGTCGAGCGAAAACACTTGACAACCTCCTTGAAGTAGCTTTTCTTGCCACCAGACCTTTCCCCATCAATTAGGAATCCGATGCCGTCATAAAACACATTCCTTAAATTGGAGCCATTTGTTGAGTGTTTTTTTTTTGTATCTAATCCGCATATATATCACCATTGCCCTTGATTTTCTTGACTGTATATCTCTTAAATGTCAACATATACACGTGTGATTTAGTTTACGAAGATTTTTCAATGCCGAGAACCTCGATCAGAGAGTAAAAAAGACGTAAGGTTCACAATGGTGTAAAATTAAAATGGGATATACAGGGCTAGGATTCGAGTTACACGAACAAGGGCCAAACCAATCACCCAAGAATGGAGTCGTCGAGCGAAAATACTTGACAACCTCCTAGAAGCAGCTTTTCTTGTCACGAGACCTTTCTCCATCAATTCGGAATCTGATGCCGTTACTAAACACATTCCTTAAATTGTAGCCATTTGTTGAGTGTATTTTTTGGTGTCTAATCCGCATATATGTCACCATTGCCCTTGATTTTCTTGACTGTATATCTCTTAAATGTCAACATATACACGTGTGATTTAGTTTACGAAGATTTTTCAATGCCGGGAACCTCGATCAGAGAGTAAAAAAGGCGTAAGGTTCACAATGGTGTAAAATTAAAATGGGAGATACCGGGCTAGGATTCGAGTTACAGGAAAAAGGGCCAAACCAACCACCCAAGAATGGAATCGTCGAGCAAAAACACTTGACAACCTCCTAGAAGCAGCTTTTCTTGCCACCAGACCTTTCTCCATCAATTAGGAATCTGATGCCATCACTAAACACATTCCTTAAATTGTAGCCATTTGTTGAGTGTTTTTTTTTGTGTCTAATCCGCATATATATCACCATTGCCCTTGATTTTCTTGACTGTATATCTTTTAAATATCAACATATACACGTGTGATTTAGTTTACGAAGATTTTTCAATGCCGAGAACCTCGATCAGAGAGTAAAAAAGGCGTAAGGTTCTCAATGGTGTAAAATTAAAATGGGATATACCGGGCTAGGATTCGAGTTACAGGAACAAGGGCCAAACCAACCACGCAATAATGGAATCGTCGAGCGAAAACACTTGACAACCTCCTTGAAGTAGCTTTTCCTGCCACCAGACCTTTCCCCATCAATTAGGAATCCGATGCCGTCATAAAACACATTCCTTAAATTGGAGCCATTTGTTGAGTGTTTTTTTTTTGTATCTAATCCGCATATATATCACCATTGCCCTTGATTTTCTTGACTGTATATCTCTTAAATGTCAACATATACACGTGTGATTTAGTTTACGAAGATTTTTCAATGCCGAGAACCTCGATCAGAGAGTAAAAAAGACGTAAGGTTCACAATGGTGTAAAATTAAAATGGGATATACAGGGCTAGGATTCGAGTTACACGAACAAGGGCCAAACCAATCACCCGAGAATGGAATCGCCGAGCGAAAATACTTGACAACCTCCTAGAAGCAGCTTTTCTTGTCACGAGACCTTTCTCCATCAATTAGGAATCTGATGCCGTTACTAAACACATTCCTTAAAATGTAGCCATTTGTTGAGTGTATTTTTTGGTGTCTAATCCGCATATATGTCACCATTGCCCTTGATTTTCTTGACTGTATATCTCTTAAATGTCAACATATACACGTGTGATTTAGTTTACGAAGATTTTTCAATGCCGGGAACCTCGATCAGAGAGTAAAAAAGGCGTAAGGTTCACAATGGTGTAAAATTAAAATGGGAGATACCGGGCTAGGATTCGAGTTACAGGAAAAAGGGCCAAACCAACCACCCAAGAATGGAATCGTCGAGCAAAAACACTTGACAACCTCCTAGAAGCAGCTTTTCTTGCCACCAGACCTTTCTCCATCAATTAGGAATCTGATGCCATCACTAAACACATTCCTTAAATTGTAGCCATTTGTTGAGTGTTTTTTTTTTGTGTCTAATCCGCATATATATCACCATTTCCCTTGATTTTCTTGACTGTATATCTTTTAAATATCAACATATACACGTGTGATTTAGTTTACGAAGATTTTTCAATGCCGAGAACCTCGATCAGAGAGTAAAAAAGGCGTAAGGTTCTCAATGGTGTAAAATTAAAATGGGATATACCGGGCTAGGATTCGAGTTACAGGAACAAGGGCCAAACCAACCACGCAATAATGGAATCGTCGAGCGAAAACACTTGACAACCTCCTTGAAGTAGCTTTTCTTGCCACCAGACCTTTCCCCATCAATTAGGAATCCGATGCCGTCATAAAACACATTCCTTAAATTGGAGCCATTTGTTAAGTGTTTTTTTTTTGTATCTAATCCGCATATATATCACCATTGCCCTTGATTTTCTTGACTGTATATCTCTTAAATGTCAACATATACACGTGTGATTTAGTTTACGAAGATTTTTCAATGCCGAGAACCTCGATCAGAGAGTAAAAAAGACGTAAGGTTCACAATGGTGTAAAATTAAAATGGGATATACAGGGCTAGGATTCGAGTTACACGAACAAGGGCCAAACCAATCACCCAAGAATGGAGTCGTCGAGCGAAAATACTTGACAACCTCCTAGAAGCAGCTTTTCTTGTCACGAGACCTTTCTCCATCAATTCGGAATCTGATGCCGTTACTAAACACATTCCTTAAATTGTAGCCATTTGTTGAGTGTATTTTTTGGTGTCTAATCCGCATATATGTCACCATTGCCCTTGATTTTCTTGACTGTATATCTCTTAAATGTCAACATATACACGTGTGATTTAGTTTACGAAGATTTTTCAATGCCGGGAACCTCGATCAGAGAGTAAAAAAGGCGTAAGGTTCACAATGGTGTAAAATTAAAATGGGAGATACCGGGCTAGGATTCGAGTTACAGGAAAAAGGGCCAAACCAACCACCCAAGAATGGAATCGTCGAGCAAAAACACTTGACAACCTCCTAGAAGCAGCTTTTCTTGCCACCAGACCTTTCTCCATCAATTAGGAATCTGATGCCATCACTAAACACATTCCTTAAATTGTAGCCATTTGTTGAGTGTTTTTTTTTTTGTGTCTAATCCGCATATATATCACCATTGCCCTTGATTTTCTTGACTGTATATCTTTTAAATATCATCATATACACGTGTGATTTAGTTTACGAAGATTTTTCAATGCCGAGAACCTCGATCAGAGAGTAAAAAAGGCGTAAGGTTCTCAATGGTGTAAAATTAAAATGGGATATACCGGGCTAGGATTCGAGTTACAGGAACAAGGGCCAAAGCAACCACCCAAGAATGGAATCGTCGAGCAAAAACACTTGACAACCTCTTAGAAGCAGCTTTTCTTGCCACCAGACCTTTCTCCATCAATTAGGAATCTGATGCCATCACTAAACATATTCCTTAAATTGTAGTCATTTGTTGAGTGTTTTTTTTTGTGTCTAATCCGCATATATATCACCATTGCCCTTGATTTTCTTGACTGTATATCTTTTAAATATCAACATATACACGTGTGATTTAGTTTACGAAGATTTTTCAATGCCGAGAACCTCGATCAGAGAGTAAAAAAGACGTAAGTTTCACAATGGTGTAAAATTAAAATGGGATATACAGGGCTAGGATTCGAGTTACACGAACAAGGGCCAAACCAATCACCCGAGAATGGAATCGCCGAGCGAAAATACTTGACAACCTCCTAGAAGCAGCTTTTCTTGTCACGAGACCTTTCTCCATCAATTAGGAATCTGATGCCGTTACTAAACACATTCCTTAAAATGTAGCCATTTGTTGAGTGTATTTTTTGGTGTCTAATCCGCATATATGTCACCATTGCCCTTGATTTTCTTGACTGTATATCTCTTAAATGTCAACATATACACGTGTGATTTAGTTTACGAAGATTTTTCAATGCCGGGAACCTCGATCAGAGAGTAAAAAAGGCGTAAGGTTCACAATGGTGTAAAATTAAAATGGGAGATACCGGGCTAGGATTCGAGTTACAGGAAAAAGGGCCAAACCAACCACCCAAGAATGGAATCGTCGAGCAAAAACACTTGACAACCTCCTAGAAGCAGCTTTTCTTGCCACCAGACCTTTCTCCATCAATTAGGAATCTGATGCCATCACTAAACACATTCCTTAAATTGTAGCCATTTGTTGAGTGTTTTTTTTTGTGTCTAATCCGCATATATATCACCATTGCCCTTGATTTTCTTGACTGTATATCTTTTAAATATCAACATATACACGTGTGATTTAGTTTACGAAGATTTTTCAATGCCGAGAACCTCGATCAGAGAGTAAAAAAGGCGTAAGGTTCTCAATGGTGTAAAATTAAAATGGGATATACCGGGCTAGGATTCGAGTTACAGGAACAAGGGCCAAACCAACCACGCAATAATGGAATCGTCGAGCGAAAACACTTGACAACCTCCTTGAAGTAGCTTTTCTTGCCACCAGACCTTTCCCCATCAATTAGGAATCCGATGCCGTCATAAAACACATTCCTTAAATTGGAGCCATTTGTTGAGTGTTTTTTTTTTGTATCTAATCCGCATATATATCACCATTGCCCTTGATTTTCTTGACTGTATATCTCTTAAATGTCAACATATACACGTGTGATTTAGTTTACGAAGATTTTTCAATGCCGAGAACCTCGATCAGAGAGTAAAAAAGACGTAAGGTTCACAATGGTGTAAAATTAAAATGGGATATACAGGGCTAGGATTCGAGTTACACGAACAAGGGCCAAACCAATCACCCGAGAATGGAATCGCCGAGCGAAAATACTTGACAACCTCCTAGAAGCAGCTTTTCTTGTCACGAGACCTTTCTCCATCAATTAGGAATCTGATGCCGTTACTAAACACATTCCTTAAAATGTAGCCATTTGTTGAGTGTATTTTTTGGTGTCTAATCCGCATATATGTCACCATTGCCCTTGATTTTCTTGACTGTATATCTCTTAAATGTCAACATATACACGTGTGATTTAGTTTACGAAGATTTTTCAATGCCGGGAACCTCGATCAGAGAGTAAAAAAGGCGTAAGGTTCACAATGGTGTAAAATTAAAATGGGAGATACCGGGCTAGGATTCGAGTTACAGGAAAAAGGGCCAAACCAACCACCCAAGAATGGAATCGTCGAGCAAAAACACTTGACAACCTCCTAGAAGCAGCTTTTCTTGCCACCAGACCTTTCTCCATCAATTAGGAATCTGATGCCATCACTAAACACATTCCTTAAATTGTAGCCATTTGTTGAGTGTTTTTTTTTTGTGTCTAATCCGCATATATATCACCATTGCCCTTGATTTTCTTGACTGTATATCTTTTAAATATCAACATATACACGTGTGATTTAGTTTACGAAGATTTTTCAATGCCGAGAACCTCGATCAGAGAGTAAAAAAGGCGTAAGGTTCTCAATGGTGTAAAATTAAAATGGGATATACCGGGCTAGGATTCGAGTTACAGGAACAAGGGCCAAACCAACCACCCAAGAATGGAATCGTCGAGCAAAAACACTTGACAACCTACTAGAAGCAGCTTTTCTTGCCACCAGACCTTTCTCCATCAATTAGGAATCTGATGCCATCACTAAACATATTCCTTAAATTGTAGCCATTTGTTGAGTGTTTTTTTTTTGTGTCTAATCCGCATATATATCACCATTGCCCTTGATTTTCTTGACTGTATATCTTTTAAATATCAACATATACACGTGTGATTTAGTTTACGAAGATTTTTCAATGCCGAGAACCTCGATCAGAGAGTAAAAAAGACGTAAGTTTCACAATGGTGTAAAATTAAAATGGGATATACAGGGCTAGGATTCGAGTTACACGAACAAGGGCCAAACCAATCACCCGAGAATGGAATCGCCGAGCGAAAATACTTGACAACCTCCTAGAAGCAGCTTTTCTTGTCACGAGACCTTTCTCCATCAATTAGGAATCTGATGCCGTTACTAAACACATTCCTTAAAATGTAGCCATTTGTTGAGTGTATTTTTTGGTGTCTAATCCGCATATATGTCACCATTGCCCTTGATTTTCTTGACTGTATATCTCTTAAATGTCAACATATACACGTGTGATTTAGTTTACGAAGATTTTTCAATGCCGGGAACCTCGATCAGAGAGTAAAAAAGGCGTAAGGTTCACAATGGTGTAAAATTAAAATGGGAGATACCGGGCTAGGATTCGAGTTACAGGAAAAAGGGCCAAACCAACCACCCAAGAATGGAATCGTCGAGCAAAAACACTTGACAACCTCCTAGAAGCAGCTTTTCTTGCCACCAGACCTTTCTCCATCAATTAGGAATCTGATGCCATCACTAAACACATTCCTTAAATTGTAGCCATTTGTTGAGTGTTTTTTTTTGTGTCTAATCCGCATATATATCACCATTGCCCTTGATTTTCTTGACTGTATATCTTTTAAATATCAACATATACACGTGTGATTTAGTTTACGAAGATTTTTCAATGCCGAGAACCTCGATCAGAGAGTAAAAAAGGCGTAAGGTTCTCAATGGTGTAAAATTAAAATGGGATATACCGGGCTAGGATTCGAGTTACAGGAACAAGGGCCAAACCAACCACGCAATAATGGAATCGTCGAGCGAAAACACTTGACAACCTCCTTGAAGTAGCTTTTCTTGCCACCAGACCTTTCCCCATCAATTAGGAATCCGATGCCGTCATAAAACACATTCCTTAAATTGGAGCCATTTGTTGAGTGTTTTTTTTTTGTATCTAATCCGCATATATATCACCATTGCCCTTGATTTTCTTGACTGTATATCTCTTAAATGTCAACATATACACGTGTGATTTAGTTTACGAAGATTTTTCAATGCCGAGAACCTCGATCAGAGAGTAAAAAAGACGTAAGGTTCACAATGGTGTAAAATTAAAATGGGATATACAGGGCTAGGATTCGAGTTACACGAACAAGGGCCAAACCAATCACCCGAGAATGGAATCGCCGAGCGAAAATACTTGACAACCTCCTAGAAGCAGCTTTTCTTGTCACGAGACCTTTCTCCATCAATTAGGAATCTGATGCCGTTACTAAACACATTCCTTAAAATGTAGCCATTTGTTGAGTGTATTTTTTGGTGTCTAATCCGCATATATGTCACCATTGCCCTTGATTTTCTTGACTGTATATCTCTTAAATGTCAACATATACACGTGTGATTTAGTTTACGAAGATTTTTCAATGCCGGGAACCTCGATCAGAGAGTAAAAAAGGCGTAAGGTTCACAATGGTGTAAAATTAAAATGGGAGATACCGGGCTAGGATTCGAGTTACAGGAAAAAGGGCCAAACCAACCACCCAAGAATGGAATCGTCGAGCAAAAACACTTGACAACCTCCTAGAAGCAGCTTTTCTTGCCACCAGACCTTTCTCCATCAATTAGGAATCTGATGCCATCACTAAACACATTCCTTAAATTGTAGCCATTTGTTGAGTGTTTTTTTTTGTGTCTAATCCGCATATATATCACCATTGCCCTTGATTTTCTTGACTGTATATCTTTTAAATATCAACATATACACGTGTGATTTAGTTTACGAAGATTTTTCAATGCCGAGAACCTCGATCAGAGAGTAAAAAAGGCGTAAGGTTCTCAATGGTGTAAAATTAAAATGGGATATACCGGGCTAGGATTCGAGTTACAGGAACAAGGGCCAAACCAACCACGCAATAATGGAATCGTCGAGCGAAAACACTTGACAACCTCCTTGAAGTAGCTTTTCTTGCCACCAGACCTTTCTCCATCAATTAGGAATCCGATGCCGTCATAAAACACATTCCTTAAATTGGAGCCATTTGTTGAGTGTTTTTTTTTTGTATCTAATCCGCATATATATCACCATTGCCCTTGATTTTCTTGACTGTATATCTCTTAAATGTCAACATATACACGTGTGATTTAGTTTACGAAGATTTTTCAATGCCGAGAACCTCGATCAGAGAGTAAAAAAGACGTAAGGTTCACAATGGTGTAAAATTAAAATGGGATATACAGGGCTAGGATTCGAGTTACACGAACAAGGGCCAAACCAATCACCCAAGAATGGAGTCGTCGAGTGAAAATACTTGACAACCTCCTAGAAGCAGCTTTTCTTGTCACGAGACCTTTCTCCATCAATTCGGAATCTGATGCCGTTACTAAACACATTCCTTAAATTGTAGCCATTTGTTGAGTGTATTTTTTGGTGTCTAATCCGCATATATGTCACCATTGCCCTTGATTTTCTTGACTGTATATCTCTTAAATGTCAACATATACACGTGTGATTTAGTTTACGAAGATTTTTCAATGCCGGGAACCTCGATCAGAGAGTAAAAAAGGCGTAAGGTTCACAATGGTGTAAAATTAAAATGGGAGATACCGGGCTAGGATTCGAGTTACAGGAAAAAGGGCCAAACCAACCACCCAAGAATGGAATCGTCGAGCAAAAACACTTGACAACCTCCTAGAAGCAGCTTTTCTTGCCACCAGACCTTTCTCCATCAATTAGGAATCTGATGCCATCACTAAACACATTCCTTAAATTGTAGCCATTTGTTGAGTGTTTTTTTTTGTGTCTAATCCGCATATATATCACCATTGCCCTTGATTTTCTTGACTGTATATCTTTTAAATATCAACATATACACGTGTGATTTAGTTTACGAAGATTTTTCAATGCCGAGAACCTCGATCAGAGAGTAAAAAAGGCGTAAGGTTCTCAATGGTGTAAAATTAAAATGGGATATACCGGGCTAGGATTCGAGTTACAGGAACAAGGGCCAAACCAACCACGCAATAATGGAATCGTCGAGCGAAAACACTTGACAACCTCCTTGAAGTAGCTTTTCTTGCCACCAGACCTTTCCCCATCAATTAGGAATCCGATGCCGTCATAAAACACATTCCTTAAATTGGAGCCATTTGTTGAGTGTTTTTTTTTTTGTATCTAATCCGCATATATATCACCATTGCCCTTGATTTTCTTGACTGTATATCTCTTAAATGTCAACATATACACGTGTGATTTAGTTTACGAAGATTTTTCAATGCCGAGAACCTCGATCAGAGAGTAAAAAAGACGTAAGGTTCACAATGGTGTAAAATTAAAATGGGATATACAGGGCTAGGATTCGAGTTACACGAACAAGGGCCAAACCAATCACCCGAGAATGGAATCGCCGAGCGAAAATACTTGACAACCTCCTAGAAGCAGCTTTTCTTGTCACGAGACCTTTCTCCATCAATTAGGAATCTGATGCCGTTACTAAACACATTCCTTAAAATGTAGCCATTTGTTGAGTGTATTTTTTGGTGTCTAATCCGCATATATGTCACCATTGCCCTTGATTTTCTTGACTGTATATCTCTTAAATGTCAACATATACACGTGTGATTTAGTTTACGAAGATTTTTCAATGCCGGGAACCTCGATCAGAGAGTAAAAAAGGCGTAAGGTTCACAATGGTGTAAAATTAAAATGGGAGATACCGGGCTAGGATTCGAGTTACAGGAAAAAGGGCCAAACCAACCACCCAAGAATGGAATCGTCGAGCAAAAACACTTGACAACCTCCTAGAAGCAGCTTTTCTTGCCACCAGACCTTTCTCCATCAATTAGGAATCTGATGCCATCACTAAACACATTCCTTAAATTGTAGCCATTTGTTGAGTGTTTTTTTTTGTGTCTAATCCGCATATATATCACCATTGCCCTTGATTTTCTTGACTGTATATCTTTTAAATATCAACATATACACGTGTGATTTAGTTTACGAAGATTTTTCAATGCCGAGAACCTCGATCAGAGAGTAAAAAAGGCGTAAGGTTCTCAATGGTGTAAAATTAAAATGGGATATACCGGGCTAGGATTCGAGTTACAGGAACAAGGGCCAAACCAACCACGCAATAATGGAATCGTCGAGCGAAAACACTTGACAACCTCCTTGAAGTAGCTTTTCTTGCCACCAGACCTTTCTCCATCAATTAGGAATCCGATGCCGTCATAAAACACATTCCTTAAATTGGAGCCATTTGTTGAGTGTTTTTTTTTTGTATCTAATCCGCATATATATCACCATTGCCCTTGATTTTCTTGACTGTATATCTCTTAAATGTCAACATATACACGTGTGATTTAGTTTACGAAGATTTTTCAATGCCGAGAACCTCGATCAGAGAGTAAAAAAGACGTAAGGTTCACAATGGTGTAAAATTAAAATGGGATATACAGGGCTAGGATTCGAGTTACACGAACAAGGGCCAAACCAATCACCCAAGAATGGAGTCGTCGAGTGAAAATACTTGACAACCTCCTAGAAGCAGCTTTTCTTGTCACGAGACCTTTCTCCATCAATTCGGAATCTGATGCCGTTACTAAACACATTCCTTAAATTGTAGCCATTTGTTGAGTGTATTTTTTGGTGTCTAATCCGCATATATGTCACCATTGCCCTTGATTTTCTTGACTGTATATCTCTTAAATGTCAACATATACACGTGTGATTTAGTTTACGAAGATTTTTCAATGCCGGGAACCTCGATCAGAGAGTAAAAAAGGCGTAAGGTTCACAATGGTGTAAAATTAAAATGGGAGATACCGGGCTAGGATTCGAGTTACAGGAAAAAGGGCCAAACCAACCACCCAAGAATGGAATCGTCGAGCAAAAACACTTGACAACCTCCTAGAAGCAGCTTTTCTTGCCACCAGACCTTTCTCCATCAATTAGGAATCTGATGCCATCACTAAACACATTCCTTAAATTGTAGCCATTTGTTGAGTGTTTTTTTTTGTGTCTAATCCGCATATATATCACCATTGCCCTTGATTTTCTTGACTGTATATCTTTTAAATATCAACATATACACGTGTGATTTAGTTTACGAAGATTTTTCAATGCCGAGAACCTCGATCAGAGAGTAAAAAAGGCGTAAGGTTCTCAATGGTGTAAAATTAAAATGGGATATACCGGGCTAGGATTCGAGTTACAGGAACAAGGGCCAAACCAACCACCCAAGAATGGAATCGTCGAGCAAAAACACTTGACAACCTCCTAGAAGCAGCTTTTCTTGCCACCAGACCTTTCTCCATCAATTAGGAATCTGATGCCATCACTAAACATATTCCTTAAATTGTAGCCATTTGTTGAGTGTTTTTTTTTGTGTCTAATCCGCATATATATCACCATTGCCCTTGATTTTCTTGACTGTATATCTTTTAAATATCAACATATACACGTGTGATTTAGTTTACGAAGATTTTTCAATGCCGAGAACCTCGATCAGAGAGTAAAAAAGACGTAAGTTTCACAATGGTGTAAAATTAAAATGGGATATACAGGGCTAGGATTCGAGTTACACGAACAAGGGCCAAACCAATCACCCGAGAATGGAATCGCCGAGCGAAAATACTTGACAACCTCCTAGAAGCAGCTTTTCTTGTCACGAGACCTTTCTCCATCAATTAGGAATCTGATGCCGTTACTAAACACATTCCTTAAAATGTAGCCATTTGTTGAGTGTATTTTTTGGTGTCTAATCCGCATATATGTCACCATTGCCCTTGATTTTCTTGACTGTATATCTCTTAAATGTCAACATATACACGTGTGATTTAGTTTACGAAGATTTTTCAATGCCGGGAACCTCGATCAGAGAGTAAAAAAGGCGTAAGGTTCACAATGGTGTAAAATTAAAATGGGAGATACCGGGCTAGGATTCGAGTTACAGGAAAAAGAGCCAAACCAACCACCCAAGAATGGAATCGTCGAGCAAAAACACTTGACAACCTCCTAGAAGCAGCTTTTCTTGCCACCAGACCTTTCTCCATCAATTAGGAATCTGATGCCATCACTAAACACATTCCTTAAATTGTAGCCATTTGTTGAGTGTTTTTTTTTGTGTCTAATCCGCATATATATCACCATTGCCCTTGATTTTCTTGACTGTATATCTTTTAAATATCAACATATACACGTGTGATTTAGTTTACGAAGATTTTTCAATGCCGAGAACCTCGATCAGAGAGTAAAAAAGGCGTAAGGTTCTCAATGGTGTAAAATTAAAATGGGATATACCGGGCTAGGATTCGAGTTACAGGAACAAGGGCCAAACCAACCACGCAATAATGGAATCGTCGAGCGAAAACACTTGACAACCTCCTTGAAGTAGCTTTTCTTGCCACCAGACCTTTCCCCATCAATTAGGAATCCGATGCCGTCATAAAACACATTCCTTAAATTGGAGCCATTTGTTGAGTGTTTTTTTTTTGTATCTAATCCGCATATATATCACCATTGCCCTTGATTTTCTTGACTGTATATCTCTTAAATGTCAACATATACACGTGTGATTTAGTTTACGAAGATTTTTCAATGCCGAGAACCTCGATCAGAGAGTAAAAAAGACGTAAGGTTCACAATGGTGTAAAATTAAAATGGGATATACAGGGCTAGGATTCGAGTTACACGAACAAGGGC
Source organism: Helianthus tuberosus (assembly GCA_030545235.1). Classification (NCBI taxonomy): domain Eukaryota; kingdom Viridiplantae; phylum Streptophyta; class Magnoliopsida; order Asterales; family Asteraceae; genus Helianthus; species Helianthus tuberosus. The sequence continues at coordinate 80,378 of JARYGA010032454.1, read as the reverse complement.
CAAACCAATCACCCGAGAATGGAATCGCCGAGCGAAAATACTTGACAACCTCCTAGAAGCAGCTTTTCTTGTCACGAGACCTTTCTCCATCAATTAGGAATCTGATGCCGTTACTAAACACATTCCTTAAAATGTAGCCATTTGTTGAGTGTATTTTTTGGTGTCTAATCCGCATATATGTCACCATTGCCCTTGATTTTCTTGACTGTATATCTCTTAAATGTCAACATATACACGTGTGATTTAGTTTACGAAGATTTTTCAATGCCGGGAACCTCGATCAGAGAGTAAAAAAGGCGTAAGGTTCACAATGGTGTAAAATTAAAATGGGAGATACCGGGCTAGGATTCGAGTTACAGGAAAAAGGGCCAAACCAACCACCCAAGAATGGAATCGTCGAGCAAAAACACTTGACAACCTCCTAGAAGCAGCTTTTCTTGCCACCAGACCTTTCTCCATCAATTAGGAATCTGATGCCATCACTAAACACATTCCTTAAATTGTAGCCATTTGTTGAGTGTTTTTTTTTGTGTCTAATCCGCATATATATCACCATTGCCCTTGATTTTCTTGACTGTATATCTTTTAAATATCAACATATACACGTGTGATTTAGTTTACGAAGATTTTTCAATGCCGAGAACCTCGATCAGAGAGTAAAAAAGGCGTAAGGTTCTCAATGGTGTAAAATTAAAATGGGATATACCGGGCTAGGATTCGAGTTACAGGAACAAGGGCCAAACCAACCACCCAAGAATGGAATCGTCGAGCAAAAACACTTGACAACCTCCTAGAAGCAGCTTTTCTTGCCACCAGACCTTTCTCCATCAATTAGGAATCTGATGCCATCACTAAACATATTCCTTAAATTGTAGCCATTTGTTGAGTGTTTTTTTTTGTGTCTAATCCGCATATATATCACCATTGCCCTTGATTTTCTTGACTGTATATCTTTTAAATATCAACATATACACGTGTGATTTAGTTTACGAAGATTTTTCAATGCCGAGAACCTCGATCAGAGAGTAAAAAAGACGTAAGTTTCACAATGGTGTAAAATTAAAATGTGATATACAGGGCTAGGATTCGAGTTACACGAACAAGGGCCAAACCAATCACCCGAGAATGGAATCGCCGAGCGAAAATACTTGACAACCTCCTAGAAGCAGCTTTTCTTGTCACGAGACCTTTCTCCATCAATTAGGAATCTGATGCCGTTACTAAACACATTCCTTAAAATGTAGCCATTTGTTGAGTGTATTTTTTGGTGTCTAATCCGCATATATGTCACCATTGCCCTTGATTTTCTTGACTGTATATCTCTTAAATGTCAACATATACACGTGTGATTTAGTTTACGAAGATTTTTCAATGCCGGGAACCTCGATCAGAGAGTAAAAAAGGCGTAAGGTTCACAATGGTGTAAAATTAAAATGGGAGATACCGGGCTAGGATTCGAGTTACAGGAAAAAGGGCCAAACCAACCACCCAAGAATGGAATCGTCGAGCAAAAACACTTGACAACCTCCTAGAAGCAGCTTTTCTTGCCACCAGACCTTTCTCCATCAATTAGGAATCTGATGCCATCACTAAACACATTCCTTAAATTGTAGCCATTTGTTGAGTGTTTTTTTTGTGTCTAATCCGCATATATATCACCATTGCCCTTGATTTTCTTGACTGAATATCTTTTAAATATCAACATATACACGTGTGATTTAGTTTACGAAGATTTTTCAATGCCGAGAACCTCGATCAGAGAGTAAAAAAGGCGTAAGGTTCTCAATGGTGTAAAATTAAAATGGGATATACCGGGCTAGGATTCGAGTTACAGGAACAAGGGCCAAACCAACCACGCAATAATGGAATCGTCGAGCGAAAACACTTGACAACCTCCTTGAAGTAGCTTTTCTTGCCACCAGACCTTTCTCCATCAATTAGGAATCCGATGCCGTCATAAAACACATTCCTTAAATTGGAGCCATTTGTTGAGTGTTTTTTTTTTTGTATCTAATCCGCATATATATCACCATTGCCCTTGATTTTCTTGACTGTATATCTCTTAAATGTCAACATATACACGTGTGATTTAGTTTACGAAGATTTTTCAATGCCGAGAACCTCGATCAGAGAGTAAAAAAGACGTAAGGTTCACAATGGTGTAAAATTAAAATGGGATATACAGGGCTAGGATTCGAGTTACACGAACAAGGGCCAAACCAATCACCCAAGAATGGAGTCGTCGAGCGAAAATACTTGACAACCTCCTAGAAGCAGCTTTTCTTGTCACGAGACCTTTCTCCATCAATTCGGAATCTGATGCCGTTACTAAACACATTCCTTAAATTGTAGCCATTTGTTGAGTGTATTTTTTGGTGTCTAATCCGCATATATGTCACCATTGCCCTTGATTTTCTTGACTGTATATCTCTTAAATGTCAACATATACACGTGTGATTTAGTTTACGAAGATTTTTCAATGCCGGGAACCTCGATCAGAGAGTAAAAAAGGCGTAAGGTTCACAATGGTGTAAAATTAAAATGGGAGATACCGGGCTAGGATTCGAGTTACAGGAAAAAGGGCCAAACCAACCACCCAAGAATGGAATCGTCGAGCAAAAACACTTGACAACCTCCTAGAAGCAGCTTTTCTTGCCACCAGACCTTTCTCCATCAATTAGGAATCTGATGCCATCACTAAACACATTCCTTAAATTGTAGCCATTTGTTGAGTGTTTTTTTTTGTGTCTAATCCGCATATATATCACCATTGCCCTTGATTTTCTTGACTATATATCTTTTAAATATCAACATATACACGTGTGATTTAGTTTACGAAGATTTTTCAATGCCGAGAACCTCGATCAGAGAGTAAAAAAGGCGTAAGGTTCTCAATGGTGTAAAATTAAAATGGGATATACCGGGCTAGGATTCGAGTTACAGGAACAAGGGCCAAACCAACCACCCAAGAATGGAATCGTCGAGCAAAAACACTTGACAACCTCCTAGAAGCAGCTTTTCTTGCCACCAGACCTTTCTCCATCAATTAGGAATCTGATGCCATCACTAAACATATTCCTTAAATTGTAGCCATTTGTTGAGTGTTTTTTTTTGTGTCTAATCCGCATATATATCACCATTGCCCTTGATTTTCTTGACTGTATATCTTTTAAATATCAACATATACACGTGTGATTTAGTTTACGAAGATTTTTCAATGCCGAGAACCTCGATCAGAGAGTAAAAAAGACGTAAGTTTCACAATGGTGTAAAATTAAAATGGGATATACAGGGCTAGGATTCGAGTTACACGAACAAGGGCCAAACCAATCACCCGAGAATGGAATCGCCGAGCGAAAATACTTGACAACCTCCTAGAAGCAGCTTTTCTTGTCACGAGACCTTTCTCCATCAATTAGGAATCTGATGCCGTTACTAAACACATTCCTTAAAATGTAGCCATTTGTTGAGTGTATTTTTTGGTGTCTAATCCGCATATATGTCACCATTGCCCTTGATTTTCTTGACTGTATATCTCTTAAATGTCAACATATACACGTGTGATTTAGTTTACGAAGATTTTTCAATGCCGGGAACCTCGATCAGAGAGTAAAAAAGGCGTAAGGTTCACAATGGTGTAAAATTAAAATGGGAGATACCGGGCTAGGATTCGAGTTACAGGAAAAAGGGCCAAACCAACCACCCAAGAATGGAATCGTCGAGCAAAAACACTTGACAACCTCCTAGAAGCAGCTTTTCTTGCCACCAGACCTTTCTCCATCAATTAGGAATCTGATGCCATCACTAAACACATTCCTTAAATTGTAGCCATTTGTTGAGTGTTTTTTTTTGTGTCTAATCCGCATATATATCACCATTGCCCTTGATTTTCTTGACTGTATATCTTTTAAATATCAACATATACACGTGTGATTTAGTTTACAAAGATTTTTCAATGCCGAGAACCTCGATCAGAGAGTAAAAAAGGCGTAAGGTTCTCAATGGTGTAAAATTAAAATGGGATATACCGGGCTAGGATTCGAGTTACAGGAACAAGGGCCAAACCAACCACGCAATAATGGAATCGTCGAGCGAAAACACTTGACAACCTCCTTGAAGTAGCTTTTCTTGCCACCAGACCTTTCCCCATCAATTAGGAATCCGATGCCGTCATAAAACACATTCCTTAAATTGGAGCCATTTGTTGAGTGTTTTTTTTTTGTATCTAATCCGCATATATATCACCATTGCCCTTGATTTTCTTGACTGTATATCTCTTAAATGTCAACATATACACGTGTGATTTAGTTTACGAAGATTTTTCAATGCCGAGAACCTCGATCAGAGAGTAAAAAAGACGTAAGGTTCACAATGGTGTAAAATTAAAATGGGATATACAGGGCTAGGATTCGAGTTACACGAACAAGGGCCAAACCAATCACCCAAGAATGGAGTCGTCGAGCGAAAATACTTGACAACCTCCTAGAAGCAGCTTTTCTTGTCACGAGACCTTTCTCCATCAATTAGGAATCTGATGCCGTTACTAAACACATTCCTTAAATTGTAGCCATTTGTTGAGTGTATTTTTTGGTGTCTAATCCGCATATATGTCACCATTGCCCTTGATTTTCTTGACTGTATATCTCTTAAATGTCAACATATACACGTGTGATTTAGTTTACGAAGATTTTTCAATGCCGGGAACCTCGATCAGAGAGTAAAAAAGGCGTAAGGTTCACAATGGTGTAAAATTAAAATGGGAGATACCGGGCTAGGATTCGAGTTACAGGAAAAAGGGCCAAACCAACCACCCAAGAATAGAATCGTCGAGCAAAAACACTTGACAACCTCCTAGAAGCAGCTTTTCTTGCCACCAGACCTTTCTCCATCAATTAGGAATCTGATGCCATCACTAAACACATTCCTTAAATTGTAGCCATTTGTTGAGTGTTTTTTTTTGTGTCTAATCCGCATATATATCACCATTGCCCTTGATTTTCTTGACTGTATATCTTTTAAATATCAACATATACACGTGTGATTTAGTTTACGAAGATTTTTCAATGCCGAGAACCTCGATCAGAGAGTAAAAAAGGCGTAAGGTTCTCAATGGTGTAAAATTAAAATGGGATATACCGGGCTAGGATTCGAGTTACAGGAACAAGGGCCAAACCAACCACGCAATAATGGAATCGTCGAGCGAAAACACTTGACAACCTCCTTGAAGTAGCTTTTCTTGCCACCAGACCTTTCCCCATCAATTAGGAATCCGATGCCGTCATAAAACACATTCCTTAAATTGGAGCCATTTGTTGAGTGTTTTTTTTTTGTATCTAATCCGCATATATATCACCATTGCCCTTGATTTTCTTGACTGTATATCTCTTAAATGTCAACATATACACGTGTGATTTAGTTTACGAAGATTTTTCAATGCCGAGAACCTCGATCAGAGAGTAAAAAAGACGTAAGGTTCACAATGGTGTAAAATTAAAATGGGATATACAGGGCTAGGATTCGAGTTACACGAACAAGGGCCAAACCAATCACCCAAGAATGGAGTCGTCGAGCGAAAATACTTGACAACCTCCTAGAAGCAGCTTTTCTTGTCACGAGACCTTTCTCCACCAATTAGGAATCTGATGCCGTTACTAAACACATTCCTTAAATTGTAGCCATTTGTTGAGTGTATTTTTTGGTGTCTAATCCGCATATATGTCACCATTGCCCTTGATTTTCTTGACTGTATATCTCTTAAATGTCAACATATACACGTGTGATTTAGTTTACGAAGATTTTTCAATGCCGGGAACCTCGATCAGAGAGTAAAAAAGGCGTAAGGTTCACAATGGTGTAAAATTAAAATGGGAGATACCGGGCTAGGATTCGAGTTACAGGAAAAAGGGCCAAACCAACCACCCAAGAATGGAATCGTCGAGCAAAAACACTTGACAACCTCCTAGAAGCAGCTTTTCTTGCCACCAGACCTTTCTCCATCAATTAGGAATCTGATGCCATCACTAAACACATTCTTTAAATTGTAGCCATTTGTTGAGTTTTTTTTTTGGTCTAATCCGCATATATATCACCCTTGCCCTTTATATTCTTGACTGTATATCTCTTAAATATCAACATATACACGTGTGATTTAGTTTACAAAGATTTTTCAACGCCGAGAACCTCGATCAGGGAGTAAAAAAGGCGTAAGGTTCACAATGGTGTAAAATTAAAATGGGATATACCGGGCTAGGATTTGTGTTACAGGAACAAGGGCCAAACCAACCACCCAAGAATGGAATCGTCGAGCGAAAACACTTGACAAACTCCTAGAAGCAGCTTTTCTTGCCACCAGACCTTTCTCCATCAATTAGGAATCTGATGCCGTCACTAAACACATTCCTTAAAATGTAGCCATTTGTTGAGTGTTTTTTTTGGTGTCTAATCCGCATATATATCACAATTGCCCTTGATTTTTTTGGATGTATATCTCTTAAATATCAACATATACACGTGTGATTTAGTTTACAAAGAATTTTCAATTCTGAGAACCTCGATCAGAGTGTAAAAAAGGCGTAAGGTTCACAATGGTGTAAAATTAAAATGGATATACTGGGCTAGGATTCGAGTTACAGGAACAAGGGCCAAACCAACCACCCAAGAATGGAATGGTCGAGCGAAAACACTTGACAACCTCCTAGAAGCAGCTTTTCTTGCCACCAGACCTTTCTCCATCAATTAGGAATCTGATGCCATCACTAAACACATTCCTTAAATTCTAGGCATTTGTTGAGTGTTTTTTTTTTGGGTCTAATCCGCATATATATCACCATTGCCCTTTATATTCTTGACTGTATATCTCTTAAATATCAACATATACACGTGTGATTTAGTTTACAAAGATTTTTCAACGCCGAGAACCTCGATCAGGGAGTAAAAAAGGCGTAAGGTTCACTATGGTGTAAAATTAAAATGGGATATACCGGGCTAGGATTCGAGTTACAGGAACAAGGGCCAAACCAACCACCCAAGAATGGAATCGTCGAGCGAAAACACTTGACAACCTCCTAGAAGCAGCTTTTCTTGCCACCAGACCTTTCTCCATCAATTAGGAATCTGATGTCGTCACTAAACACATTCCTTAAATTCTAGCCATTTGTTGAGTGTTTTTTTTGTGTCTAATCCGCATATATATCACCATTGCCCTTGATTTTCTTGACTGTATATCTCTTAAATATCAACATATACACGTGTGATTTAGTTTACGAAGATTTTTCAGTGCCGAGAACCTCGATCAGAGAGTAAAAAAGGCTTAAGGTTCTCAATGGTGTAAAATTAAAATGGGATATACCGGGCTAGGATTGGAGTTACAGGAACAAGGGCCAAACCAACCACCCAAGAATGGAATCGTCGAGCCAAAACACTTGACAACCTCCTAGAAGCAGCTTTTCTTGCCACCAGACCTTTCTCCATAAATTAGGAATCTGATGCCGTCACTAAACACATTCCTTAAATTGTAGCCAGTTGTTGAGTGTTTTTTTTTTGGTGTCTAATCCGCATATATATCACCATTGCCCTTGATTTTCTTGACTGTATATCTCTTAAATATCAACATATACACGTGTGATTTAGTTTACGAAGATTAGTCAATGCCGAGAACCTCGATTAGAGAGTAAAAAAGGCGTAAGGTTCACAATGGTGTAAAATTAAAATGGGATATACCGGGCTAGGATTCGAGTTACAGGAACAAGGGCCAAAACAACCACCCAAGAATGGAATCGTCGAGCGAAAACACTTGACAAACTCCTAGAAGCAGCTTTTCTTGCCACCAGACCTTTCTCCATCTATTAGGAATCTGATGCCGTCACTAAACACATTCCTTAAACTGTAGCCATTTGTTGAGTGTTTTTTTTTTTGTGTCTAATCCGCATATATATCACAATTGCCCTTAATTTTCTTGACTGTATATCTCTTAAATGTCAACACATACACGTGTAATTTAGTTTACGAAGATTTTTCAATGCCGAGAACCTCGATCAGAGAGTAAAAATGGCGTAAGGTTCTCAATGGTGTGAAATTAATGTGGGATATACCGGGCTAGGATTCGAGTTACAGGAACAAGGGCCAAACCAACCACCCAAGAATGGAATCGCCGAGCGAAAACACTTGACAACCTCCTAGAAGCAGCTTTTCTTGCCACCAGACCTTTCTCCATCAATTAGGAATCTGATGCCGTCACTAAACACATTCCTTAAATTGTAGCCATTTGTTGAGTGTTTTTTTTATTTGTGTCTCATCCGCATATATATCACCATTGCCCTTGATTTTCTTGACTGTATATCTATTAAATATCAACATATACACGTGTGATTTAGTTTACGAAGTTTTTTCAATGCCGAGAACCTGGATCAGAGAGTAAAAAAGCGTAAGGTTCACAATGGTGTAAAATTAATGTGGGATATACCGGGCTAGGATTCGAGTTACAGGAACAAGGGCCAAACCAACCACCCAAGAATGGTATGGTCGAGCGAAAACACTTGACCACCTCCTAGAAGCAGCTTTTCTTGCCACCAAACCTTTCTCCATCAATTAGGAATCTGATGCCGTCACTAAACACATTCCTTAAATTGTAGCCATTTGTTGAGTGTTTTTTTTTATTTGTGTCTCATCCGCATATATATCACCATTGCCCTTGATTTTCTTGACTGTATATCTATTAAATGTCAACATATACACGTGTGATTTAGTTTACAAAGATTTTTCAACGCCGAGAACCTCGATCAGGGAGTAAAAAAGGCGTAAGGTTCACTATGGTGTAAAATTAAAATGGGATATACCGGGCTAGGATTCGAGTTACAGGAACAAGGGCCAAACCAACCACCCAAGAATGGAATCGTCGAGCGAAAACACTTGACAACCTCCTAGAAGCAGCTTTTCTTGCCACCAGACCTTTCTCCATCAATTAGGAATCTGATGTCGTCACTAAACACATTCCTTAAATTGTAGCCATTTGTTGAGTGTTTTTTTTGTGTCTAATCCTCATATATATCACCATTGCCCTTGATTTTCTTGACTGTATATCTCTTAAATATCAACATATACACGTGTGATTTAGTTTACGAAGATTTTTCAGTGCCGAGAACCTCGATCAGAGAGTAAAAAAGGCTTAAGGTTCTCAATGGTGTAAAATTAAAATGGGATATACCGGGCTAGGATTGGAGTTACAGGAACAAGGGCCAAACCAACCACCCAAGAATGGAATCGTGGAGCGAAAACACTTGACAACCTCCTAGAAGCAGCTTTTCTTGCCACAAGACCTTTCTCCATAAATTAGGAATCTGATGCCGTCACTAAACACATTCCTTAAATTGTAGCCATTTGTTGAGTGTTTTTTTTATTTTTGTCTCATCCGCATATATATCACCATTGCCCTTGATTTTCTTGACTGTATATCTATTAAATGTCAACATATACACGTGTGATTTAGTTTACGAATATTTTTCAATGCCGAGAACCTCGGTCAGAGAGTAAAAAAGCGTAAGGTTCACAATGGTGTAAAATTAAAATGGGATATACCGGGCTAGGATTCGAGTTACAGGAACAAGGGCCAAACCAACCACCCAAGAATGGTATCGTCGAGCGAAAACACTTGACCACCTCCTATAAGCAGCTTTTCTTGCCACCAGACCTTTCTCCATCAATTAGGAATCTGGTGCCGTCACTAAACACATTCCTTAAATTGTAGCCATTTGTTGAGTGTTTTTTTTTTATTTGTGTCTCATCCGATTATATATCACCATTGCCCTTGATTTTCTTGACTGTATATCTATTAAATGTCAACATATACACGTGTGATTTAGTTTACGAAGATTTTTCAATGCCGAGAACCTCGGTCAGAGAGTAAAAAAGGCGTAAGGTTCACAATGGTGTAAAATTAAAATGGGATATACCAGGCTAGGATTCGAGTTGCAGGAACAAGGGCCAAACCAACCACCCAAGAATGGAATCGTCGAGCGAAAACACTTGACAAACTCCTAGAAGTAGCTTTTCTTGCCACCAGACCTTTCTCCATCAATTAGGAATCTGATGCCGTCACTAAACACATTCCTTAAACTGTAGCCATTTGTTGAGTGTTTTTTTTGGTGTCTAATCCGCATATATATCACAATTGCCCGTAATTTTCTTGACTGTATATCTCTTAAATGTCAACATATACACGTGTGATTTAGTTTACGAAGATTTTTCAATGCCGAGAACCTCGGTCAGAGAGTAAAAAAGCGTAAGGTTCACAATGGTGTAAAATTAAAATGGGATATATCGGGCTAGGATTCGAGTTACAGGAACAAGGGCCAAACCAACCACCCAAGAATGGTATCGTCGAGCGAAAACACTTGACCACCTCCTAGATGCAGCTTTTCTTGCCACCAGACCTTTCTCCATCAATTAGGAATCTGATGTCGTCACTAAACACATTCCTTAAATTGTAGCCATTTATTGAGTGTTTTTTTTTATTTGTGTCTCATCCGCATATATATCACCATTGCCCTTGATTTTCTTGACTGTATATCTATTAAATGTCAACATATACACGTGTGATTTAGTTTACGAAGATTTTTCAATGCCGAGAACCTCGGTCAGAGAGTAAAAAAGGCGTAAGGTTCACAATGATGTAAAATAAAAATGGGATATACCAGGCTAGGATTCGAGTTGCAGGAACAAGGGCCAAACCAACCACCCAAGAATGGAATCGTCGAGCGAAAACACTTGACAACCTCCTAGAAGCAGCTTTTCTTGCCACCAGACCTTTCTCCATAAATTAGGTATCTGATGCCGTCACTAAACACATTCCTTAAATTATAGCCATTTGTTGAGTGTTTTTTTTATTTTTGTCTCATCCGCATATATATCACCATTTCCCTTGATTTTCTTGACTGTATATCTATTAAATGTCAACATATACACGTGTGATTTAGTTTACGAAGATTTTTCAATGCCGAGAACCTCGGTCAGAGAGTAAAAAAGGCGTAAGGTTCACAATGGTGTAAAATAAAAATGGGATATACCAGGCTAGGATTCGAGTTGCAGGAACAAGGGCCAAACCAACCACCCAAGAATGGAATCGTCGAGCGAAAACACTTGACAACCTCCTAGAAGCAGCTTTTCTTGCCACCAGACCTTTCTCCATAAATTAGGAATCTGATGTCGTCACTAAACACATTCCTTAAATTGTAGCCATTTGTTGAGTGTTTTTTTTATTTTTGTCTCATCCGCATATATATCACCATTGCCCTTGATTTTCTTGACTGTATATCTATTAAATGTCAACATATACACGTGTGATTTAGTTTACGTAGATTTTTCAATGCCGAGAACCTCGGTCAGAGAGTAAAAAAGCGTAAGGTTCACAATGGTGTAAAATTAAAATGGGATATACCGGGCTAGGATTCGAGTTACAGGAACAAGGGCCAAACCAACCACCCAAGAATGGTATCGTCGAGCGAAAACACTTGACCACCTCCTATAAGCAGCTTTTCTTACCACCAGACCTTTCTCCATCAATTAGGAATCTGGTGCCGTCACTAAACACATTCCTTAAATTGTAGCCATTTGTTGAGTGTTTTTTTTATTTGTGTCTCATCCGATTATATATCACCATTGCCCTTGATTTTCTTGACTGTATATCTATTAAATGTCAACATATACACGTGTGATTTAGTTTACGAAGATTTTTCAATGCCGAGAACCTCGGTCAGAGAGTAAAAAAGGCGTAAGGTTCACAATGGTGTAAAATTAAAATGGGATATACCAGGCTAGGATTCGAGTCGCAGGAACAAGGGCCAAACCAACCACCCAAGAATGGAATCGTCGAGCGAAAACACTTGACAAACTCCTAGAAGTAGCTTTTCTTGCCACCAGACCTTTCTCCATCAATTAGGAATCTGATGCCGTCACTAAACACATTCCTTAAACTGTAGCCATTTGTTGAGTGTTTTTTTTTTTGGTGTCTAATCCGCATATATATCACAATTACCCTTAATTTTCTTGACTGTATATCTCTTAAATGTCAACATATACACGTGTGATTTAGTTTACGAAGATTTTTCAATGCCAAGAACCTCGGTCAGAGAGTAAAAAAGCGTAAGTTTCACAATGGTGTAAAATTAAAATGGGATATACCGGGCTAGGATTCGAGTTACAGAAACAAGGGCCAAACCAACCACCCAAGAATGGAATCGTCGAGCGAAAACACTTGACAACCTCCTAGAAGCAGCTTTTCTTGCCACCAGACCTTTCTCCATCAATTAGGAATCTGATGCCGTCACTAAACACATTCCTTAAATTGTAGCCATTTGTTGAGTGTTATTTTATTTGTGTCTCATCCGCATATATATCACCATTGCCCTTGATTTACTTGACTGTATATCTATTAAATGTCAACATATACACGTGTGATTTAGGTTACGAAGATTTTTCAATTCCGAGAACCTCGGTCAGAGAGTAAAAAAGGCGTAAGGTTCACAATGGTATAAAATTAAAATGGGATATACCAGGCTAGGACTCGAGTTGCAGGAACAAGGGCCAAACCAACCACCCAAGAATGGAATCGTCGAGCGAAAACAATTGACAACCTCCTAAAAGCAGCTTTTCTTGCCACCAGACCTTTCTCCATCAATTAGGAATCTGATGCCGTCACTAAACACATTCTTTAAATTGTAGCCATTTGTTGAGTGTTTTTTTTTTGTGTCTAATCCGCATATATATCACCATTGCCCTTGATTTTCTTGACTGTATATCTCTTAAATGTCAACATATACACGTGTGATTTAGTTTACGAAGATTTTTCAATGCCGAGAACCTCGATCAGAGAGTAAAAAAGGCGTAAGGTTCTCAATGGTGTAAAATTAAAATGAGATATACCGGGCTAGGATTCGAGTTATAGGAACAAGGGGCAAACCAACCACCCATGAATGGAATCGTTGAGCGAAAACACTTGACAACCTCCTAGAAGTAGCTTTTCTTGCCACCAGACCTTTCTCCATCAATTATGAATCTGATGCCGTCACTAAATACATTCCTTAAATTGTAGCCATTTGTTGAGTGTTTTTTTTTGTGTCTAATCCGCATATATATCACCATTGCCCTTGATTTTCTTAACTGTATATCTCTTAAATTTCAACATATACACGTGTGATTTAGTTTACGAAGATTTTTCAATGTCGAGAACCTCGAACAGAGAGTAAAAAAGGCGTATGGTTCACAATGGTGTAAAATTAAAATGGGATATACCGGGCTAGGATTCGAGTTACAGGAACAACGGACAAACCAACCACCCAAGAATGGAATCGTCGAGCGAAAACACTTGACAACCTCCTAGAAGCAGCTTTTCTTTCCACCAGACCTTTCTCCATCAATTAGGAATCTAATGTCGTCACTAAACACATTCTTTAAATTGTAGCCATTTGTTGAGTATTTTTTTTTGGGGTCTAATCCGCATATATATCACCATTGCCCTTGATTTTCTTGACTGTATATCTCTTAAATATCAACATATACACGTGTGATTTAGTTTACGAAGATTTTTCAATGCCGAGAACCTCGATTAGAGAGTAAAAAAGGCGTAAGGTTCTCAATGGTGTAAAATTAAAATGGGATATACCGGGCTAGGATTCGAGTTACAGGAACAAGGGCCAAACCAACCACCCAAGAATGGAATCGTCGAGCGAAAACACTTCACAACCTCCTAGAAGCAGCTTTTCCTGCCACCAGACCTTTCTCCATCAATTAGGAATCTGATGCCGTCACTAAACACATTCCTTAAATTGTAGCCATTTGTTGAGTGTTTTTGTGTGTGTCTAATCCGCATATATATCACCATTGCCCTTGATTTTCTTGAGTGTATATCTCTTAAATATCAACATATACACGTGTGATTTAGTTTACGCAGATTTTTCAATGCCGAGAACCTCGATCAGAGAGTAAAAAAGGCCTAAGGTTCACAATGGTGTTAAATTAAAATGGGATATACCGGGCTAGGATTCGAGTTACAGGAACAAGGGCCAAACCAACCACCCAAGAATGGAATCGTCGAGCGAAAACACTTGACAACCTCCTAGAAGCAGCTTTTCTTGCCACCAGACATTTCTCCATAAATTAGGAATCTAATGCCGTCACTAAACACATTCCTTAAATTGTAGCCATTTGTTGAGTGTTTTCTTTTGTGTCTAATCCGCATATATATCACCATTGCCCTTGATTTTCTTGACTGCATATCTCTTAAATATCAACATATACACGTTTGATTTAGTTTACGAAGATTTTTCAATGCCGAGAACCTCGATTAGAGAGTAAAAAAGGCGTAAGGTTCACAATGGTGTAAAATTAAAATGGGATATACCGGGCTAGGATTCGAGTTACAGGAACAAGGGCCAAACCAACCACCCAAGAATGGAATCATCGACCGAAAACACTTGACAACCTCCTAGAAGCAGCTTTTCTTGCCACCAGACATTTCTCCATCAATTTGGAATCTGATGCTGTCACTAAACACATTCCTTAAATTGTAGCCATTTGTTGAGTGTTTTTTTTATTTGTGTCTCATCCGCATATATATCACCATTGCCCTTGATTTTCTTGACTATATATCTATAAAATGTCAACATATACACGTGTGATTTAGTTTACGAAGATTTTTCAATGCCGAGAACCTCGGTCAGAGAGTAAAAAAGGCGAAAGGTTCACAATGGTGTAAAATTAAAATGGGATATACCAGGCTAGGATTCGAGTTGCAGGAACAAGGGCCAAACCAACCACCCAAGAATGGAATCGTCGAGCGAAAACATTTGACAACCTCCTAGAAGCAGCTTTTCTTGCCACCAGACCTTTCTCCATCAATTAGGAATCTGATGCCGTCACTAAACACATTCCTTAAATTGTAGCCATTTGTTGAGTGTTTTTTTTGTGTCTAATCCGGATATATATCACCATTGCCCTTGATTTTCTTGACTATATATCTCTTAATGTCAACATATACACGTGTGATTTAGTTTACGAAGATTTTTCAATGCCGAGAACCTCGATCAGAGAGTAAAAAAGGCGTAAGGTTCTCAATGGTGTAAATTTAAAATGGGATATACCGGGCTAGGATTCAAGTTATAGGAACAAGGGCCAAACCAACCACCCAAGAATGGAATCGTCGAGCGAAAACACTTGACAACCTCCTAGAAGCAGCTTTTCTTGCCACCAGACCTTTCTCCATCAATTATGAATCTGATGCCGTCACTAAACACATTCCTTAAATTGTAGCTATTTGTTGAGTGTTTTTTTTTTGTGTCTAATCCGCATATAGATCACCATTGGCCTTGATTTTCTTAACTATATATCTCTTAAATATCAACATATACACGTGTGATTTAGTTTAAGATTTTTCAATGCCGAGAATCTCGATCATAGAGTAAAAAAGGCGTAAGGTTCACAATGGTGTAAAATTAAAATGGGATATACCGGGCTAGGATTCGAGTTACAGGAACAAGGGCCAAACCAACCACCCATGAATGGAATCGTCTAGCGAAAACACTTGATAACCTCCTAGAAGCAGCTTTTCTTGCCACCAGACCTTTCTCCATCAATTTGGAATCTGATGCCGTCACTAAACACATTCCTTAAATTGTAGCCATTTGTTGAGTGTTTTTTTTATTTGTGTCTCATCCGCATATATATCACCATTGCCCTTGATTTTCTTGACTGTATATCTATTAAATGTCAACATATACACGTGTGATTTGGTTTACGAAGATTTTTCAATGCCGAGAACCTCGGTCAGAGAGTAAAAAAGGCGTAAGGTTCACAATGGTGTAAAATTAAAATGGGATATACCAGGCTAGGATTCGAGTTGCAGGAACAAGGGCCAAACCAACCACACAAGAATGGAATCGTCGAGCGAAAACATTTGACAACCTCCTAGAAGCAGCTTTTCTTGCCACCAGACCTTTCTCCATCAATTAGGAATCTGATGCCGTCACTAAACACATTCCTTAAATTGTAGCCATTTTTTGAGTGTTTTTTTTATGTCTAATCCGGATATATATCACCATTGCCCTTGATTTTCTTGACTATATATCATTTAAATGTCAACATATTCACGTGTGATTTAGTTTACGAAGATTTTTCAATGCCGAGAACCTCGATCAGAGAGTAAAAAAGGCGTAAGGTTCTCAATGGTGTAAATTTAAAATGGGATATACCGGGCTAGGATTCGAGTTATAGGAACAAGGGGCAAACCAACCACCCATGAATGGAATCGTCGAGCGAAAACACTTGACAACCTCCTAGAAGAAGCTTTTCTTGCCACCAGACCTTTCTCCAACAATTATGAATCTGATGCCGTCACAAAACACATTCCTTAAATTGTAGCCATTTGTTGAGTATTTTTTTTGTGTCTAATCCGCATATATATCACCATTGCCCTTGATTTTCTTAACTGTATATCTCTTAAATATCAACATATACACGTGTGATTTAGTTTACGAAGCTTTTTCAATGCCGAGAACCTCGATCAGAGAGTAAACAAGGTATAAGGTTCACAATGGTGTAAAAATAAAATGGGATATACCGGGCTAGGATTCGAGTTACAGGAACAAGGGACAAACCAACCACCCAAGAATGGAATCGTCGAGCGAAAACACTTGACAACCTCCTAGAAGCAGCTTTTCTTTCCACCAGACCTTTCTCCATCAATTAGGAATCTGATGTCATCACTAAACACATTCTTTAAATTGAAGCCATTTGTTGAGTATTTTTTTTTGGGTCTAATCCGCATATATATCACCATTGCCCTTGATTTTCTTGACTGTATATCTCTTAAATATCAACATATACACGTGTGATTTAGTTTACAAAGATTTTTCAATGCCGAGAACCTCGATCAGAGGGTAAAAAAGGCGTAAGGTTCACCATGGTGTAAAAAAAATGGGATATACCGGGCTAGGATTCGAGTTACAGGAACAAGGGCCAAACCAACTACCCAAGAATGGAATCGTCGAACGAAAACACTTGACAAACTCCTAGAAGCAGCTTTTCTTGCCACCAGACCTTTCTCCATCAATTAGGAATCTGATGCCGTCACTAAACACATTCCTTAAATTGTAGCCATTTGTTGAGTGTTTTTTTTATGTCTAATCCACATATATATCACCATTGCCCTTGATTTTCTTAACTGTATATCTCTTAAATATCAACATATACACGTGTGATTTAGTTTACGCAGATTTTTCAATGCCGAGAACCTCGATCAGAGAGTAAAAAAGGCCTAAGGTTCACAATGGTGTTAAATTAAAATGGGATATACCGGGCTAGGATTCGAGTTACAGGAACAAGGGCCAAACCAACCACCCAAGAATGGAATCGTCGAGCGAAAACACTTGACAACCTCCTAGAAGCAGCTTTTCTTGCCACCAGACATTTCTCCATAAATTAGGAATCTAATGCCGTCACTAAACACATTCCTTAAATTGTAGCCATTTGTTGAGTGTTTTCTTTTGTGTCTAATCCGCATATATATCACCATTGCCCTTGATTTTCTTGACTGCATATCTCTTAAATATCAACATATACACGTTTGATTTAGTTTACGAAGATTTTTCAATGCCGAGAACCTCGATTAGAGAGTAAAAAAGGCGTAAGGTTCACAATGGTGTAAAATTAAAATGGGATATACCGGGCTAGGATTCGAGTTAAAGGAACAAGGGCCAAACCAACCACCCAAGAATGGAATCATCGACCGAAAACACTTGACAACCTCCTAGAAGCAGCTTTTCTTGCCACCAGACATTTCTCCATCAATTTGGAATCTGATGCTGTCACTAAACACATTCCTTAAATTGTAGCCATTTGTTGAGTGTTTTTTTTATTTGTGTCTCATCCGCATATATATCAC
Organism: Helianthus tuberosus; assembly: GCA_030545235.1. Taxonomy (NCBI): domain Eukaryota; kingdom Viridiplantae; phylum Streptophyta; class Magnoliopsida; order Asterales; family Asteraceae; genus Helianthus; species Helianthus tuberosus. The sequence goes on along the minus strand of JARYGA010032454.1, from coordinate 62,449 downwards.
CATTGCCCTTGATTTTCTTGACTATATATCTATAAAATGTCAACATATACACGTGTGATTTAGTTTACGAAGATTTTTCAATGCCGAGAACCTCGGTCAGAGAGTAAAAAAGGCGAAAGGTTCACAATGGTGTAAAATTAAAATGGGATATACCAGGCTAGGATTCGAGTTGCAGGAACAAGGGCCAAACCAACCACCCAAGAATGGAATCGTCGAGCGAAAACATTTGACAACCTCCTAGAAGCAGCTTTTCTTGCCACCAGACCTTTCTCCATCAATTAGGAATCTGATGCCGTCACTAAACACATTCCTTAAATTGTAGCCATTTGTTGAGTGTTTTTTTTGTGTCTAATCCGGATATATATCACCATTGCCCTTGATTTTCTTGACTATATATCTCTTAATGTCAACATATACACGTGTGATTTAGTTTACGAAGATTTTTCAATGCCGAGAACCTCGATCAGAGAGTAAAAAAGGCGTAAGGTTCTCAATGGTGTAAATTTAAAATGGGATATACCGGGCTAGGATTCAAGTTATAGGAACAAGGGCCAAACCAACCACCCAAGAATGGAATCGTCGAGCGAAAACACTTGACAACCTCCTAGAAGCAGCTTTTCTTGCCACCAGACCTTTCTCCATCAATTATGAATCTGATGCCGTCACTAAACACATTCCTTAAATTGTAGCTATTTGTTGAGTGTTTTTTTTTTGTGTCTAATCCGCATATAGATCACCATTGGCCTTGATTTTCTTAACTATATATCTCTTAAATATCAACATATACACGTGTGATTTAGTTTAAGATTTTTCAATGCCGAGAATCTCGATCATAGAGTAAAAAAGGCGTAAGGTTCACAATGGTGTAAAATTAAAATGGGATATACCGGGCTAGGATTCGAGTTACAGGAACAAGGGCCAAACCAACCACCCATGAATGGAATCGTCTAGCGAAAACACTTGATAACCTCCTAGAAGCCGCTTTTCTTGCCACCAGACCTTTCTCCATCAATTTGGAATCTGATGCCGTCACTAAACACATTCCTTAAATTGTAGCCATTTGTTGAGTGTTTTTTTTATTTGTGTCTCATCCGCATATATATCACCATTGCCCTTGATTTTCTTGACTGTATATCTATTAAATGTCAACATATACACGTGTGATTTGGTTTACGAAGATTTTTCAATGCCGAGAACCTCGGTCAGAGAGTAAAAAAGGCGTAAGGTTCACAATGGTGTAAAATTAAAATGGGATATACCAGGCTAGGATTCGAGTTGCAGGAACAAGGGCCAAACCAACCACACAAGAATGGAATCGTCGAGCGAAAACATTTGACAACCTCCTAGAAGCAGCTTTTCTTGCCACCAGACCTTTCTCCATCAATTAGGAATCTGATGCCGTCACTAAACACATTCCTTAAATTGTAGCCATTTTTTGAGTGTTTTTTTTATGTCTAATCCGGATATATATCACCATTGCCCTTGATTTTCTTGACTATATATCATTTAAATGTCAACATATTCACGTGTGATTTAGTTTACGAAGATTTTTCAATGCCGAGAACCTCGATCAGAGAGTAAAAAAGGCGTAAGGTTCTCAATGGTGTAAATTTAAAATGGGATATACCGGGCTAGGATTCGAGTTATAGGAACAAGGGGCAAACCAACCACCCATGAATGGAATCGTCGAGCGAAAACACTTGACAACCTCCTAGAAGAAGCTTTTCTTGCCACCAGACCTTTCTCCAACAATTATGAATCTGATGCCGTCACAAAACACATTCCTTAAATTGTAGCCATTTGTTGAGTATTTTTTTTGTGTCTAATCCGCATATATATCACCATTGCCCTTGATTTTCTTAACTGTATATCTCTTAAATATCAACATATACACGTGTGATTTAGTTTACGAAGCTTTTTCAATGCCGAGAACCTCGATCAGAGAGTAAACAAGGTATAAGGTTCACAATGGTGTAAAAATAAAATGGGATATACCGGGCTAGGATTCGAGTTACAGGAACAAGGGACAAACCAACCACCCAAGAATGGAATCGTCGAGCGAAAACACTTGACAACCTCCTAGAAGCAGCTTTTCTTTCCACCAGACCTTTCTCCATCAATTAGGAATCTGATGTCATCACTAAACACATTCTTTAAATTGAAGCCATTTGTTGAGTATTTTTTTTTTGGGTCTAATCCGCATATATATCACCATTGCCCTTGATTTTCTTGACTGTATATCTCTTAAATATCAACATATACACGTGTGATTTAGTTTACAAAGATTTTTCAATGCCGAGAACCTCGATCAGAGGGTAAAAAAGGCGTAAGGTTCACCATGGTGTAAAAAAAATGGGATATACCGGGCTAGGATTCGAGTTACAGGAACAAGGGCCAAACCAACCACCCAAGAATGGAATCGTCGAACGAAAACACTTGACAAACTCCTAGAAGCAGCTTTTCTTGCCACCAGACCTTTCTCCATCAATTAGGAATCTGATGCCGTCACTAAACACATTCCTTAAATTGTAGCCATTTGTTGAGTGTTTTTTTTATGTCTAATCCACATATATATCACCATTGCCCTTGATTTTCTTAACTGTATATCTCTTAAATATCAACATATACACGTGTGATTTAGTTTACGAATGTTTTTTAATGCCGAGAACCTCGATCAGAGAGTAAAAAAGGCGTAAGATTCACAATGGTGTAAAATTAAAATGGGATATACCGGGCTAGGATTCGAGTTACAGGAACAAGGGCCAAACCAACCACCCAAGAATGGAATCGTCGAGCGAAAACACTTGACAACCTCCTAGAAGCAGCTTTTCTTGCCACCAGACCTTTCCCCATAAATTAGGAATCTGATGCCGTCACTAAACACATTCCTTAAATTGTAGCCATTTGGTGAGTGTTTTTTTTTGTGTCTAATCCGCATATATATCACCATTGCCCTTGATTTTCTTGACTGTATATCTCTTAAATATCAACATATACATGTTTGATTTAGTTTACGAAGATTTTTCAATGCTGAGAACCTCGATTAGAGAGTAAAAAAGGCGTAAGGTTCACAATGGTGTAAAATTAAAATGGGATATACCGGGCTAGGATTCGAGTTACAGGAACAAGGGCCAAACCAACCACCCAAGAATGTAATCGTCGAGCGAAAACACTTGACAAACTCCTAGAAGCAGCTTTTCTTGCCACCAGACCTTTCTCCATCAATTAGTAATCTGATGCCGTCACTAAACACATTCGTTAAACTGTAGCCATTTGTTGAGTGTTTTTTTTTGGTGTCTAATCCGCATATATATCACAATTGCCCTTAATTTTCTTGACTGTATATCTCTTAAATGTCAACATATACACGTGTGATTTAGTTTACGAAGATTTTTCAATGCCGAGAACCTCGATCATAGAGTAAAAAACCCGTAAGGTTCTCAATGGTGTAAAATTAATATGGGATATACCGGGCTAGGATTCGAGTTACAGGAACAAGGGCCAAACCACCCACCCAAGAATGGAATCATCGACCGAAAACACTTGACAACCTCCTAGAAGCAGCTTTTCTTGCCACCAGACCTTTCTCCATCAATTTGGAATCTGATGCCGTCACTAAACACATTCCTTAAATTGTAGCCATTTGTTGAGTGTTTTTTTTATTTGTGTCTCATCCGCATATATATCACCATTGCCCTTGATTTTCTTCACTGTATATCTATTAAATGTCAACATATACACGTGTGATTTAGTTTACGAAGATTTTTCAATGCCGAGAACCTCGGTCAGAGAGTAAAAAAGGCGTAAAGTTCACAATGGTGTAAAATTAAAATGGAATATACCAGGCTAGGATTCGAGTTGCAGGAACAAGGGCCAAACCAACCACCCAAGAATGGAATCGTCGAGCGAAAACATTTGACAACCTCCTAGAAGCAGCTTTTCTTGCCACCAGACCTTTCTCCATCAATTAGGAATCTTATGCCTTCACTAAACACATTCCTTAAATTGTAGCCATTTGTTGAGTGTTTTTTTTGTGTCTAATCCGGATATATATCACCATTGCCCTTGATTTTCTTGACTATATATCTCTTAAATGTCAACATATACACGTGTGATTTAGCTTACGAAGATTTTTCAATGCCGAGAACCTCGATCAGAGAGTAAAAAAGGCGTAAGGTTCTCAATGGTGTAAATTTAAAATGGGATATACCGGGCTAGGATTCGAGTTATAGGAACAAGGGCCAAACCATCCACCCAAGAATGGAATCGTCGAGCGAAAACACTTGACAACCTCCTAGAAGCAGCTTTTCTTGCCACCAGACCTTTCTCCATCAATTAGGAATCTGATGTCCTCACTAAACACATTCTTTAAATTGTAGCCATTTGTTGAGTATTTTTTTTGGGTCTAATCCGCATATATATCACCATTGACCTTGATTTTCTTGACAGTATATCTCTTAAATATCAACATATACACGTGTGATTTAGTTTACAAAGATTTTTCATTGCCGAGAATCTCGATCAGAGAGTAAAAAAGGCGTAAGGTTCACAATGGTGTAAAATTAAAATGGGATATACCGGGCTAGGATTCGAGTTACAGGAACATGGGCCAAACCGACCACCCAAGAATGGAATCGTCGAGCGAAAACACTTGACAGCCTCATAGAAGCAGCTTTTCTTGCCACCGGACCTTTCTCCATCAATTAAAAATCTGATGCCGTCACTAAACACATTCCTTAAATTGTAGCCATTTGTTGAGTGTTTTTTTTTATTTCTAATCCGATTATATATCACCATTGCCCTTGATTTTCTTAACTGTATATCTCTTAAATATCAACATATACACGTGTGATTTAGTTTACGAAGATTTTTCAATGCCGAGAACCTCGATCAGAGAGTAAAAAAGGCGTAAGGTTCACAATGGTGTAAAATTAAAATGGGATATACCGGGCTAGGATTCGAGTTACAGGAACAAGGGCCAAACCAACCTCCCAAGAATGGAATCGTCGAGCGAAAACACTTGACAACCTCCTAGAAGCAGCTTTTCTTACCACCAGACCTTTCTCCATCAATTAGGAATCTGATGCCGTCACTAAACACAATCCTTAAATTATAGCCATTTGTTGAGTGTTTTTTTGGTGTCTAATCCGCATATATATCACCATTGCCCTTGATTTTCTTGAATCTATATGTCTTAAATATCAACATATACACGTGTGATTTAGTTTACGAAGATTTTTCAATGCTGAGAACCTCGATCAGAGAGTAAAAACGGTGTAAGGTTCTCAATGGTGTAAAATTAAATTGGGATATACCGGGCTAGGATTCGAGTTACAGGAACAAGGGCCAAACCAACCACCCAATAATGGAATCGTCGAGCGAAAACACTTGACAACCTCCTAGAAGCAGCTTTTCTTACCACCAGACCTTTCTCCATCAATTAGGAATCTGATGCCGTCACTAAACACATTCCTTAAATTGTAGCCATTTGTTGAGTGTTTTTTTTTTTGTGTCTAATCCGCATATATATCACCATTGCCCTTGGTTTTCTTTGCTCTATATCTCTTAAATATCAACATATACACGGGTGATTTAGTTTACGAAGATTTTTCAATGCCGAGAACCTCGATCAGAGAGTAAAAAAGGCGTAAAGTTCACAATGGTGTAAAATTAAAATGGGATATACCGGGCTAGGATTCGAGTTACAGGAACAAGGGGCATACCAACCACCCAAGAATGGAATCGTCGAGCGAAAACACTTGACAACCTCCTAGAAGCAGCTTTTCTTGTCACCAGACCTTTCTCCATCAATTAGGAATCTGATGTCGTCACTAAACACATTCTTTAAATTGTAGCAATTTGTTGAGTGTTTTTTTGTGTCTAATCCGCATATATATCACCATTGCCCTTGGTTTTCTTTACTGTATATCTCTTAAATATCAACATATACACGGGTGATTTAGTTTACGAAGATTTTTCAATGCCGAGAACCTCGATCAGAGAGTAAAAAAGGCGTAAAGTTCACAATGGTGTAAAATTTAAATGAGATATACCGGGCTAGGATTCGAGTTACAGGAACAAGGGCCAAACCAACCTCCCATGAATGGAATCGTCGAGCCCAAAACTCTTCACAACCTCCTAGAAGCAGCTTTCCTTGCCACCAGACCTTTCTCCATCAATTAGGAATTTGATGCCGTCACTAAACACATTCCTTAATTGTAGCCATTTGTTGAGTGTTGGTTTTTGGTGTCTAATCCGAATATATATATATCACCATTCCCCTTGATTTTCTTGACTGTATATCCCTTAAATATCAACATATACACGCGGGATTTAGTTTACGAAGAATTTTCAATGCCGAGAACCTCGATTAGAGATTAAAAAAGGTGTAAGGTTCACAATGGTGTAAAATTAAAATGGGATATTCCGGGCTAGGATTCGAGTTACAGGAACAAGGGCCAAACCAACCTCCCAAGAATGGAATCGTCGAGCCCAAAACTCTTCACAACCTCATAGAAGCAGCTTTCCTTGCCACCAGACCTTTTTCCATCAATTAAGAATCTGATGCCGTCACTAAACACATTCCTTAATTGTAGCCATTTGTTGAGTGTTGTTTTTTTGGTGTCTAATCCGAATATAAATATCACCATTGCCCTTGATTTTCTTGACTGTATATCCCTTAAATATCAACATATACACGCGGGATTTAGTTTACGAAGATTTTTCAATGCCGAGAACCTCGATCAGAGAGTAAAAAAGGTGTAAGGTTCACAATGGTGTAAAATTAAAATGGGATATACCGGGCTAGGATTCGAGTTACAGGAACAAGAGCCAAAACCAACCACCAAAGAATGGAATCGTCGAGCGAAAACACTTGACAACCTCCTAGAAGCAGCTTTTCTTACCACCAGACCTTTCTCCATCAATTAGGAATCTGATGCCGTCACTAAACACAATCCTTAAATTGTAGCCATTTGTTGAGTGTTTTTTTTGGTGTCTAATCCGCATATATATGTCACCATTGCCCTTGATTTTCTTGACTGTATATGTCTTAAATATCAACATATACACGTGTGATTTAGTTTACGAAGATTTTTCAATGCCGAGAACCTCGATCAGAGAGTAAAAAAGGCGTAAGGTTCTCAATGGTGTAAACTTAAAATGGGATATACCGGGCTAGGATTCGAGTTACACGAACAAGGGCCAAACCAACCACCCAAGAATGGAATCGTCGAGCGAAAACATTTCACAACCTCCTAGAAGCAGCTTTTCTTGCCACCAGACCTTTCTCCATCAATTAGGAATCTGATGCCGTCACTAAACACATTCCTTAAATTGTAGCCATTTGTTGAGTGTTTTTTTTTGTGTCTAATCCGCATATATATCACCATTGCCCTTGATTTTCTTGACTGTATATCTCTTAAATATCAACATATACACGTGTGATTTAGTTTACGAAGATTTTTCATTGCCGAGAACCTCGATCAGAGAGTAAAAAAGGCGTTAGGTTCACAATGGTGTAAAATTAAAATGGGATATACCGGGCTAGGATTCGAGTTACAGGAACAAGGGCCAAACCAACCACTCAAGAATGGAATCGTCGAGCGAAAAACACTTGACAACCTCCTAGAAGCAGCTTTTCTTACCACAAGACCTTTCTCCATCAATTAGGAATCTGATGCCGTCACTAAACACAATCCTTAAATTGTAGCCATTTGTTGAGTGCTTTTTTTTGTGTCTAATCCGCATATATATCACTATTGCCCTAGATTTTCTTAACTGTATATATCTTAAATAACAACATATACACGTGTGATTTAGTTTACGAAGATTTTTCAATGTCGAGAACCTCGATCAGAGAGTAAAAATGGTGTAAGGTTCTCAATGGTGTAAAATTAAAATGGGATATACCAGGCTAGGATTCGAGTTACAGGAACAAGGGCCAAACCAACCACCCATGAATGGAATCATCGAGCGAAAACACTTGACAACCGCCTAGAAGCAGCTTTTCTTACCATCAGACCTTTCTCCATCAATTAGGAATCTGATGCCGTCACTAAACACATTCCTCAAATTGTAGCCATTTGTTGAGTGTTTTTTTTTGTGTCTAATCCTCATATATAACACCATTGCCCTTGGTTTTCTTTATTGTATATCTCTTAAATATCAACATATACACGGGTGATTTAGTTTACGAAGATTTTTCAATGTCGAGAACCTCGATCACATAGTAAAAAAGGCGTAAAGTTTACAATGGCGTAAAATTAAAATGGGATATTCCGGGCTAGGATTCGAGTTACAGGAACAAGGGCCAAACCAACCACCCAAGAATGGAATCGTCGATCGAAAACACTTGACAACCTCCTAGAAGCAGCTTTTCTTATCACCAGATCTTTCTCCATCAATTAGGAATCTGATGCAGTCACTAAACACATTTCTTAAATTGTAGCCATTTGTTGAGTGTTTTTTTTTTGTGTCTAATCCGCATATATATCACCATTGCCCTTGATTTTGTTGACTATATATCTCTTAAATATCAACATATACACGTGTGATTTAGTTTACGAAGATTTTTCAATGCCGAGAACCTCGATCAGAGAGTAAAAAAGGCGTAAGGTTCTCAATGGTGTAAACTTAAAATGGGATATACCGGGCTAGGATTCGAGTTAAACGAACAAGGGCCAAACCAACCACCCAAGAAAGGAATCGTCGAGCGAAAACATTTCACAACCTCCTAGAAGCAGCTTTTCTTGCCACCAGACATTTCTCCATCAATTAGGAATCTGATGCCGTCACTAAACACATTCCTTAAATTGTAGCCATTTGTTGAGTGTTTTTTTTGTGTCTAATCCGCATATATATCACCATTGCCCTTGATTTTCTTGACTGTATATCTCTTAAATATCAACATATACACGCGTGATTTAGTTTACGAAGATTTTTCATTGCCGAGAACCTCGATTAGAGAGTAAAAAAGGCGTTAGGTTCACAATGGTGTAAAATTAAAATGGGATATACCGGGCTAGGATTCGAGTTACAGGAACAAGGGCCAAACCAACCACTCAAGAATGGAATCGTCGAGCGAAAAACACTTGACAACCTCCTAGAAGCAGCTTTTCTTACCACTAGACCTTTCTCCATCAATTAGGAATCTGATGCCGTCACTAAACACAATCCTTAAATTGTAGCCATTTGTTGAGTGCTTTTTTTTGTGTCTAATCCGCATATATATCACTATTGCCCTTGATTTTCTTAACTGTATATATCTTAAATAACAACATATACACGTGTGATTTAGTTTACGAAGATTTTTCAATGTCGAGAACCTCGATCATAGAGTAAAAATGGTGTAAGGTTCTCAATGGTGTAAAATTAAAATGGGATATACCGGGCTAGGATTCGAGTTACAGGAACAAGGGCCAAACCAACCACCCATGAATGGAATCATCGAGCGAAAACACTTGACAACCGCCTAGTAGCAGCTTTTCTTACCATCAGACCTTTCTCCATCAATTAGGAATCTGATGCCGTCACTAAACACATTCCTCAAATTGTAGCCATTTGTTGAGTGTTGTTTTTTGTGTCTAATCCTCATATATAACACCATTGCCCTTGGTTTTCTTTATTGTATATCTATTAAATATCAACATATACACGGGTGATTTAGTTTACGAAGATTTTTCAATGCCGAGAACCTCGATCACAGAGTAAAAAAGGCGTAAAGTTTACAATGGCGTAAAATTAAAATGGGATATACCGGGCTAGGATTCGAGTTACAGGAACAAGGGCCAAACCAACCACCCAAGAATGGAATCGTCGAGCGAAAACACTTGACAACCACCTAGAAGCAGCTTTTCTTGTCACCAGATCTTTCTCCATCAATTAGGAATCTGATGCAGTCACTAAACACATTTCTTAAATTGTAGCCATTTGTTGAGTGTTTTTTTTTTGTCTCTAATCCGCATATATATCACCATTGCCCTTGATTTTCTTGACTATATATCTCTTAAATATCAACATATACACGTGTGATTTAGTTTACGAAGATTTTTCAATGCCGAGAACCTCGATCAGAGAGTAAAAAAGGCGTAAGGTTCTCAATGGTGTAAAATTAAAATGGGATATACCGTGCTAGGATTCGAGTTACAGGAACAAGGGCCAAACCAACCACCCAAGAATGGAATCGTCGAGCGAAAACACTTCACATCCTCCTAGAAGCAGCTTTTCTTGCCACCAGACCTTTCTCCATCAATTAGGAATCTGATACCGTCACTAAACACATTCCTTAAATTGTAGCCATTTGTTGAGTGTTGTTTTTGTGGTGTCTAATCCGAATATATATATCACCATTGCCCTTGATTTTCTTGACTGTATATCTCTTAAATATCAACATATACACGTGTGATTTAGTTTATGAAGATTTTTCAATGCCGAGAACCTCCATCAGAGAGTAAAAAAGGCGTAAGGTTCACAAAGGTGTAAAATTAAAATGGGATATACCGGGCTAGGATGCGAGTTACAGGAACAAGGGCCAAACCAACCACCCAAGAATGGAATCGTCGAGCGAAAACCCTTGATAACCTCCTAGAAGCAGCTTTTCTTACCACCAGACCTTTCTCCATCAATTAGGAATCTGATGCCGTCACTAAACACAATCCTTAAATTGTAGCCATTTGTTGAGTGTTTTTTAGTGTCTAATCCGCATATATATCACCATTGCCCTTGATTTTCTTGACTGTATATGTCTTAAATATTAACATATACACGTGTGATTTAGTTTACGAAGATTTTTCAATGCCGAGAACCTCGATCAGAGAGTAAAAAAGGTGTAAGGTTCTCAATGGTGTAAAATTAAAATGGGATATACCTGGCTAGGATTCGAGTTACAGGAACAAGGGCCAAACCAACCACCCAAGAATGGAATCGTCGAGCGAAAACACTTGACAACCTCCTAGAAGCAGTTTTTCTTACCACCAGACCTTTCTCCATCAATTAGGAATCTGATGTCGTCACTAAACACATTCCTTAAATTGTAGCCATTTGTTGAGTGTTTTTTTTTTTTGTGTCTAATCCGCATATATATATCACCATTGCCCTTGATTTTCTTGACTGTATATCTCTTAAATATCAACATATACACGTGTGATTTAGTTTACGAAGATTTTTCAATGCCGAGAACCTCGATCAGAGAGTAAAAAAGGCGTAAGGTTCTCAATGGTGTAAAATTAAAATGGGATATACCGGGCTAGGATTCGAGTTACAGGAACAAGGGCCAAACAAACCACCCAAGAATGGAATCGTCGAGCGAAAACACTTCACAACCTCCTAGAAGCAGCTTTTCTTGCCACCAGACCTTTCTCCATCAATTAGGAATCTGATGCCGTCACTAAACACATTCCTTAAATTGTAGCCATTTGTTGAGTGTTTTTTTGTGTGTCTAATCCGCATATATATCACCATTGCCCTTGATTTTCTTGAGTGTATATCTCTTAAATATCAACATATACACGTGTGATTTAGTTTACGGAGATTTTTCAATGCCGAGAACCTCGATCAGAAAGTAAAAAAGGCCTAAGGTTCACAATGGTGTTAAATTAAAATGGGATATACCGGGCTAGGATTCGAGTTACAGGAACAAGGGCCAAACCAACCATCCAAGAATGGAATCGTCGAGCGAAAACACTTCACAACCTCCTAGAAGCAGCTTTTCTTGCCACCAGACCTTTCTACATCAATTAGGAATCTGATGCCGTCACTAAACACATTCCTTAAATTGTAGCCATTTGTTGAGTGTTTTTTTTGGTGTCTAATCCGCATATATATCACCATTGCCCTTGATTTTCTTAACTGTATATCTCTTAAATATCAACATATACACGTGTGATTTAGTTTACGAAGATTTTTCAATGCCGAGAACCTCGATCAGAGAGTAAAAAAGGTGTAAGGTTCACAATGGTGTAAAATTAAAATGGGATATACCGGGTTAGGATGCGAGTTACAGGAACAAGGGCCAAACCAACCACCCAAGAATGGAATCGTCGAGCGAAAACACTTGACAACCTCCTAGAAGCAGCTTTTCTTACCACCAGACCTTTCTCCATCAATTAGGAATCTGATGCAGTCACTAAACACATTCCTTAAATTGTAGCCATTTGTTGAGTGTTTTTTTGTCTAATCCGCATATATATCACCATTGCCCTTGATTTTCTTGACTGTATATCTCTTAAACATCAACATATACACGTGTGATTTAGTTTACGAAGATTTTTCAATGCCGAGAAACCTCGATCAGAGAGTAAAAAAGGTGTAAGGTTCTCAATGGTGTAAAATTAAAATGGGATATACCGGGCTAGGATTCGAGTTACAGGAACAAGGGCCAAACTAACCACCCAAGAATGGAATCGTCGAGCGAAAACACTTGACAACCTCCTAGAAGCAGCTTTTCTTGCCACCAGACCTTTCTCCATCAATTAGGAATCTGATGCCGTCACTAAACACATTCCTTAAATTGTAGCCATTTGTTGAGTGTTTTTTTTTGTGTCTAATCCGCATATATATCACCATTGCCCTTGATTTTCTTGACTGTATATATCTTAAATATCAACATATACATGTGTGATTTAGTTTACGAAGATTTTTCAATGCCGAGAACCTCGATCAGAGAGTAAAAAAGGCGTAAGGTTCTCAATGGTGTAAAATTAGAATGGGATATACCGGGCTAGGATTCGAGTTACAGGAACAAGGGCCAAACCAGCCACCCAAGAATGGAATCGTCGAGCGAAAACACTTCACAACCTCCTAGAAGCAGCTTTTCTTGCCACCAGACCTTTCTCCATCAATTAGGAATCTGATACCGTCACTAAACACATTCCTTAAATTGTAGGCATTTGTTGAGTGTTTTTTTTTTTTGTGTCTAATCCGCATATATATCACCATTTCCCTTGATTTTCTTGACTGTATATCTCTTAAATATCAACATATACACGTGTGATTTAGTCTACGAAAATTTTTCAATGGCGAGAACCTCGATCAGAGAGTAAAAAAGGCCTAAGGTTCACAATGGTGTAAAATTAAAATGGGATATACCGGGCTAGGATTCCAGTTACAGGAACAAGGGCCAAACCAACCACCAAAGAATGGAATCGTCGAGCGAAAACACTTGACAACCTCCTAAAAGCAGCTTTTCTTGCCACCAGACCTTTCTCCATCAATTAGAAATCCGATGCCGTCACTAAACACATTCCTTAAATTGTAGCTATTTGTTGAGTATTTTTTTTTGGTGTCTAATCCTTATATATATCACCATTGCCCTTGATTTTCTTGACTATATATCTCTTAAATATCAACATATACACGTGTGATTTAGTTTACGAAGATTTTTCAATGCCGAGAACCTCGATCAGAGAGTAAAAAAGGCGTAAAGTTCACAATGGTGTAAAATTAAAATGGGATATACCGGGCTAGGATTCGAGTTACAGGAACAAGGGCCAAACCAACCACCCAAGAATGGAATCGTCGAGCGAAAACACTTCACAACCTCCTAGAAGCAGCTTTTCTTGCCACCAGACCATTCTCCATCAATTAGGAATCTGATGCAGTCACTAAACACATTCCTTAAATTGTAGCCATTTGTTGAGTGTTTTTTTTTGTCTAATCCGCATATATATCACCATTGCCCTTGATTTTCTTGACTGTATATCACTTAAACATCAACATATACACGTGTGATTTAGTTTACGAAGATTTTTCAATGCCGAGAACCTCGATCAGAGAGTAAAAAAGGCGTAAGGTTCACAATGGTGTAAAATTAAAATGGGATATACCGGGCTAGGATTCGAGTTACAGGAATAAGGGCCAAACTAACCACCCAAGAATGGAATCGTCGAGCGAAAACACTTGACAACCTCCTAGAAGCAGCTTTTCTTGCCACCAGACCTTTATCCATCAATTAGGAATCTGATGCCGTCACTAAACACATTCCTTAAATTGTAGCCATTTGTTGAGTGTTTTTTTTGTGTCTAATCCGCATATATATCACCATTGCCCTTGATTTTCTTGACTGTATATCTCTTAAATATCAACATATACATGTGTGATTTAGTTTACGAAGATTTTTCAATGCCGAGAACCTCGATCAGAGAGTAAAAAAGGCGTAAGGTTCACAATGGTGTAAAATTAAAATGGGATATACCGGGCTAGGATTCGAGTTACAGGAACAAGGGCTAAACCAACCACCAAAGAATGGAATCGTCGAGCGAAAACACTTGACAACCTCCTAGAAGCAGCTTTTCTTGCCACCAGACCTTTCTCCATCAATTAGGAATCCGATGCCGTCACTAAACACATTCCTTAAATTGTAGCCATTTGTTGAGTGTTTTTTTTTTTGGTGTCTAATCCTTATATATATCACCATTGCCCTTGATTTTCTTGACTATATATCTCTTAAATATCAACATATACACGTGTGATTTAGTTTACGAAGATTTTTCAATGCCGAGAACCTCGATCAGAGAGTAAAAAAGGCGTAAAGTTCACAATGCTGTAAAATTAAAATGGGATATACCGGGCTAGGATTCGAGTTACAGGAACAAGGGACAAACCAACCACCCAAGAATGGAATGGTCGAGCAAAAACACTTCACAACCTCCTAGAAGCAGCTTTTCTTGCCACCAGACCTTTCTTCATCAATTAGGAATCTGATGCCGTCACTAAACACATTCCTTAAATTGTAGCCATTTGTTGAGTGTTTTTTTTTGGTTTCTAATCCGCATATATATCACCATTGCCCTTGATTTTCTTGATTGTATATCTCTTAAATAACAACATATACACGTGTGATTTAGTTTACGAAGATTTTTCAATGCCGAGAACCTCGTTCAGAGAGTAAAAACGACGTAAGGTTCACAATGGTGTAAAATTAAAATGGGATATACCGGGCTAGTATTCGAGTTACAGGAACAAGGGCCAAACCAACCACACAAGAATGGAATCGTCGAGCGTTAACACTTGACAACTTCCTAGAAGCAGCTTTTCTTGCAACCAGACCATTCTCCATCAATTAGGAATCTGATGCCGTCACTAAACACATTCCTTAAATTGTAGCCATTTGTTGAGTGTTTTTTTTTGTGTGTCTAATCCGCATATATATCACCATTGCCCTTGATTTTCTTGACTGTATATCTCTTAAATAACAACATATACACATGTGATTTAGTTTACGAAGATTTTTCAATGCCGAGAACCTCGATCAGAGAGTAAAAAAGGCGTAAGGTTCACAATGGTGTAACATTAAAATGGGATATACCGGGCTAGGATTCGAGTTACAGGAACAAGGGCCAAACCAACCACCCAAGAATGGAATCGCCAAGCGAAAACACTTGACAACCTACTAGAAGCAGCTTTTCTTGCCACCAGACCTTTCTCCATCAAATAGGAATCTGATACCGTCACTAAACACATTCCTTAAATTGTAGCCATTTGTTGAGTGTTTTTTTTGTGTCTAATCCGCATATATATCACCATTGCCCTTGATTTTCTTGACTGTATATCTCTTAAATATCAACATATACATGTGTGATTTAGTCTACGAAAATTTTTCAATGGCGAGAACCTCGATCAGAGAGTAAAAAAGGCGTAAGGTTCACAATGGTGTAAAATTAAAATGGGATATACCGGGATAGGATTCGAGTTACAGGAACAAGGGCCAAACCAGCCACCAAAGAATGGAATCGTCGAGCGAAATCACTTGACAATCGCCTAGAAGCAGCTTTTCTTGCCACCAGACCTTTCTCCATCAATTAGGAATCCGATGCCGTCACTAAACACATTCCTTAAATTGTAGCCATTTGTTGAGTGTTTTTTTTGGTGTCTAATCCTTATATATATCACCATTGCCCTTGATTTTCTTGACTATATATCTCTTAAATATCAACATATACACGTGTGATTTAGTTTACGAAGATTTTTCAATGCCGAGAACCTCGATCAGAGAGTAAAAAAGGTGTAAAGTTCACAATGGTGTAAAATTAAAATGGGATATACCGGGCTAGGATTCGAGTTACAGGAACAAGGGACAAACCAAACACCCAAGAATGGAATCGTCGAGCGAAAACACTTCACAACCTCCTAGAAGCAGCTTTTCTTGCCACCAGACCTTTCTTCATCAATTAGGAATCTGATGCCGTCACTAAACACATTCCTTAAATTGTAGCTATTTGTTGAGTGTTTTTTTTTTGGTGTCTAATCCGCATATATTGTGACAACTCGAATTTCCGACATTCTTTATTCGCATTTAATGCACGATTGACTTTGACTATATAGTTGCGTTATGATAAAACGTAGTGTGTTTGCATGATTATGTGTGATTGTACAACATGTGTACTGTTTGTAAAACTTAAACTGTTAAACCATATAAGAATCCGACGAAACACAAGTGAGATTCGCCAAAATCGATCTCGACGAAACAGATCAGTTTCGTCAACACCTTCTCGACGAAACAGGCTGTTTCGCCGAGCCCAGTTTCGCCAAAAATCCAGTACGGCCCAGAATGTTATTTTCGCGAATATTTACGTGAAACGGGTTCAGTTTCACACCCTAAGCAATCAGAAAAACCCTAGAACACTCTCCCTTCTGTGCGACGGCCACAACCATCGTTCACCATCACCCCTAGCTCTCGAATCCTTGTTTCTTCATCTTGAATCGGTTAGTGTGTGTTTGTTAATCGATTCCATGTTTCTGTTATATCACGATTCTTGCTTGTGTATATGATTGATGTGTGTTACTGCTGTGATAAGAGTATGATTATGATGTTATAGATTTTGATATGTATGATGTAGTAGGATTTATATATAAAATGCTATGCGAAACTTAATACAATCGAGTGCTCGGTTCTGGTTATTGTTATTATGTTCTGATTATGAATACAAGTTAATATCTTGATAGGGTACAATGATATGATGTTGTATGTTGATATGTTATACACATAAACTAGGGTTTATGCTAGACAATGACTCTTGGATGATTGATTTATGATGATTCGATATGCACATGGATCTTCGTATGATTTCTGTTATTGATGACGGCTGCTGGAATGATTAGGGTTTATGTGTTATTCGCATCTGCTGTAACTGATGTCTGCGAAACAGACATCCGACGAAACAGGACTCTCGGCGAAACAGAATGTGTTTCGCCAAGAGTCATCGACGAATTAGAATCCTGTTTCGCCAAATAAGGCCACGACGAAACGGAATGTGTTTCGTCAATTTGTGTTTCGCCGAAAGTGTGTTTCGCCGAAAGTGTGTTTCGCCAACTTATGTGTTTCGTCATTATGTGTGTTTCGCCGAACAGTTAATCTGTATAGTAACTTGAGTTAACTCTGTTAAGTGTTAACTGGAATATTTAACTGCTGTTAAGTGTAACCATCTTGTATACGATTGTGAATACGTGCTACATGTTTATACGTGAACAACTTGAACACAAACTGATTATGTATACGTGCATACTCTAGGACGTGATTGATTTTACTTTGAGCACATACTTAGCATACCGAGCAAACCCAAGGTGAGTTCACACAGCCAAGGCATGGGGTTCCCGGGTGGGAATGGGATTTGATGAATTATTGTGTATACTCATAAGGTAGAACCTAACGATAAGATACGACTAGACTAGTAACACTTATTGAACTGATCTTCGCACACCTGCCAAGGGTTGGCCGCGATATTATGACTGACTTCGCACACCTGCCATAGGAAGGCCGCGAACTAAATCTACAAATCTTCGCACACCTGCCTGGGAGGCCGCGATACAAATAAACCTAGTCTAGAATACTTGGGAAAAACATCCCCTAATATCTTCGCATACCTGCCTGGGAGGCCGCGATGGAAACTAATACGATACATGACGTAACGAACGAACATACTACTACTCACGCTATACTATTACTGAACTGTTATCTGTGAACTCGCTCAACTAGTTGTTGACTCTCTCTTGCATGCCTTGCAGGACCTTAGGTACATATGGAGCTTGCACAGGGAGGAGCAGGTCGTTGTGCGACATGGATCGATGATGCCATGTTATCTATTTAAACATTTGAATTTACGATTTACATTGGGTTTTATATACTTATGCTTCCGCTACACACTTGTTGATGTTTGGTTTTGAAAACACCTTTCGTATTGATGAATGAATTTTTGGTATTTATTTATATGTTCAATATGATTGGTGGCTTGATCCTGGTCAGTCACGCCTCCAAGCGGTGATACTCCGCGTGTGGATTTTGGGGGTGTGACAGATTGGTATCAGAGCCATTGGTTATAGAGAACTCGGTTTTAATAAAGGGAAAACGATTTTGTTAAAACCAGACTATAACCAGAACAGTGATCTCAACGATCCACAACGACGCTTCGCTCCACGTGCAAGGCTCAACATCATAGGTAATACTATTCATGTTACTTTACCTACATGCTAGAACTACATAGAATTTTGCTCGTGGTATGCCTAGATTACAGAACCCATTATATGCTATTACTTGAGAACACTTGTGTGCTTACTCTCTTCTGTCATCGCACTACTCGCGAATCTCTCTCACTTATGTCATAATTGCTATGAAGATCATGGCTGGACGCATTAACATGACGCAAGCCCAGTTGACGGCTCTCATTAACGAACGAGTTGCTGAGGCGGTTGCAGCCGCACAAGCAGGAGGTCAAGCACCTGTTTGCACTTTCAAGACTTTCATGGACTGTCGTCCAACCACTTTCAGCGGCACTGAAGGAGCCGTAGGTCTCTTGCACTGGTTTGAAAAGATAGAGTCTGTGTTTGAGATGTGTGAATGCCCTGAGGCACGCAGGGTGAAATATGCTACTGGTACTCTCGAGGGTTTAGCCCTCACATGGTGGAAAGCTCAGGTCCAAATACTGGGGTTGGTTGCTGCTAACGCCACCCCATGGAACAATTTCTAGGGAATGATCAAGCACGAATACTGCAGTCGAGATGATATTCATAAGCTGGAAGTCGAATTTTTCAACCTCAAGATGACGGGGTCAGAGATTGAGGCGTACACCAAGAGATCGAACGAGCTTGCATTACTGTGTCCCACTCTAGCGGACAAGCGTATCGAACTTTATCTTAAGGGTCTAGTGCCGGAGATCCAAAGTCATGTGACTTCAGCGAACCATGCTACCTACCAGCAGGTTGTTCAGTTGGCTCACCGTCTCACTGATCAGGCGGTGGAGCAAAACAGGTTGCCTAAACGCATCAACGCTACTGCTACCGCTACCACTTCAGTTACTCCTGCTACTCCCAGCGACAATAAGAGGAAATGGGAGGGGGATTCTAGCAAAGGTTCAGCTACTGTTCAGTCTCAAGCTCAGCAACGCAAGACAAATGACTACCAGAGTCCGAATCAGCAATCATCAGGTAGTCAAGGGCAGAGTGGCTATCGGGGAATTCACCCATGGTGTAATAGGTGCAACAAGCACCAAAGTGGAAGATGTCGCAGGGAACATTGTCAAAGATGTCTTAAGATGGGTCACGAGGCTAAAGATTGCAGGAGTTCACGACCTGCGAATCAGAACCAGCAACAACAACCACCTGCTCCACGAAACCAGCCTCGACAGCAACAGCATGGAAACAGGGGATGTTTCCAGTGTGGGGCTGAAGGCCACTACAAACGTGATTGCCCTCAATTGAACCAAAACCAGAATCGCAACAACAACAACAACAATCAGGGCAACGGGAACAACAACAACGGTGGAAACAACAACAACAATGGCAACGAAGCTCGGGGTCGTGCTTTTGTGCTGGGTCGGGGCGACGCAATGAATGATCCCAATGTGGTTATGGGTAAGTTTCTTCTTGACGATATTTATGTTACTGTACTATTTGATTCGGGTGCGGACACCAGTTATATGTCTCTGAAGGTTAGTCAAATGTTAAAACGTGCACCAACACTTTTAAACACCAAGCATGTAGTAGAGTTAGCTAACGGTAAAAGTTTAGAGGCCACGCACATAGTTCAAGGTTGTAATCTTATCCTCGCTGGTCAACCTTTCTCCATTGATCTCATCCCTATAACACTGAGTAGTTTCGACATCGTCATTGGTATGGATTGGTTATCCCAACAACAAGCAGAGATATTATGCAGGGAAAAGATCATTCGTATTCCACGTTCTGGTAAAGAACCTCTCGAAGTTCAGGGCGACAAGAGTGGTGTCGTGAGTGGCATCATTTCTTTCTTGAAGGCTCAGAAGTGTTTACGTAAGGGTCATACAGCTGTTTTAGCGCTCGTTACTGATACGTCGAAGAAAGAGAAAAAGATTGAGGATATTCCTGTGGTTCGTGACTTTCCTCAAGTGTTTCCCGAAGAGTTACCTGGATTACCGCCTCATCGCCAGGTCGAATTTCAGATCGAGCTAGCTCCAGGAGCAGCACCCATAGCTCGAGCACCTTATCGCCTAGCTCCAACGGAACTGGAAGAACTGTCTAAGCAACTACAAGAACTCTTGGAAAAGGGTTTCATACGTCCTAGCTCTTCTCCTTGGGGAGCTCCAGTACTATTTGTAAAGAAGAAGGACGGTACCTTCCGCATGTGTATAGACTATCGGGAGTTGAACAAGGTGACTGTGAAGAATCGCTATCCTCTTCCACGCATTGACGATTTATTCGACCAGTTGCAAGGGTCGAGCTATTACTCGAAGATTGATCTAAGGTCAGGGTATCATCAACTGAGAGTCCGGGATGAGGACATCTCCAAGACAGTGTTCAGAACACGCTACGGGCACTACGAGTTTCTGGTCATGCCTTTCGGGCTAACGAACGCGCCTGCGGTTTTCATGGATCTTATGAACAGGGTTTGCAAACCTTACCTCGACAAGTTCGTCATTGTTTTCATCGATGACATCCTGATCTATTCAAAGAGTCGGGAGGAACATGAGCAGCACTTACGACTTATTCTGGAACTTCTACGAACGGAACAGCTATACGCTAAGTTTTCTAAATGTGACTTCTGGCTTCGTGAAGTCCACTTCTTAGGCCATGTGGTAAACAAGGATGGGATTCATGTCGATCCATCCAAGGTGGATTCGATCAAGAACTGGCCTGCACCTCGTACACCAACCGAAATACGCCAATTCTTGGGTTTGGCGGGTTATTACAGACGGTTCATCAAGGATTTCTCAAAGATCGCACAGCCACTTACGCTTCTAACACAGAAAGGTGTTGTTTATCGTTGGGGTAATGCACAGGAAACGGCGTTTCAGCACTTAAAGGATAGACTTTGTAGCGCACCTATCCTCTCACTGCCTGAAGGCACGGACGATTTTGTAGTCTACTGCGACGCATCTATCCAAGGTCTTGGATGTGTGCTGATGCAGCGGGATAAAGTCATTGCTTATGCTTCGCGCCAACTCAAGATTCACGAACAGAACTACACAACACATGATTTAGAGCTGGGAGCTGTTGTTTTTGCCCTCAAGATATGGCGACATTACCTATACGGCACTAAATGCACCATCTACACAGATCATAGGAGTCTCGAGCACATTTTCAAACAGAAAGAATTGAACATGCGACAACGTAGATGGGTCGAACTACTGAACGATTACGAATGTGCTATAAAGTACCATCTGGGCAAATCCAATGTGGTGGCCGACGCCCTCAGTCGAAAGGATACTACGCCTAGGCGTGTACGAGCATTGCAACTTACTATCCAGTCTAGCCTTCCTTCTCAGATACGAGATGCTCAGGTAGAAGCATTGAAACCAGACAACGTCAGGGCTGAAGCCCTACGTGGCTCAAGGCAACGATTAGAACAAAGGGCAGACGGTGCTTATTACGTAACAGGACGCATCTGGGTCCCACTCTATGGTAACTTACGCGAGCTGGTAATGGATGAAGCTCATAAGTCTCGCTACTCGGTACATCCTTGTGCGGATAAAATGTACCACGATATCAAAACTACTTACTGGTGGCCTAGCATGAAGGCCCACATAGCCACATATGTTAGCAAATGCTTGACTTGTGCGAGAGTCAAGGCAGAATATCAGAAACCATCAGGTCCACTTCAACAACCTGAGATACCACAATGGAAATGGGAACAAATTTCCATGGATTTTGTTACTGGCTTACCTAGATCTCAGCGCGGAAATGATACTATCTGGGTGATCGTGGATCGACTCACAAAGTCTGCTCACTTCCTGGCCATTAAAGAGACAGACAAGTTCTCTACAATAGCAGACATCTACTTGAAAGAAGTGGTCTCCAGGCACGGGGTGCCAACCTCCATTATCTCTGATCGGGATGCACGTTTTACTTCAGAACTGTGGCAAGCAATGTATAAATCTTTTGGCTCTCGTTTAGACATGAGCACAACTTATCACCCTCAGACAGATGGGCAGTCTGAGCGCACTATTCAAACTCTAGAAGACATGCTTCGGGCGTGCGTAATTGACTTTGGCAATGGTTGGGAAAAACATTTGCCACTTGTGGAATTTTCATACAATAACAGCTACCACACAAGCATTAAAGCTGCACCATTCGAGGCATTGTACGGGCGTAAATGCCGGTCACCTCTCTGTTGGGCAGATGTGGGAGATAGTCAGATCACAGGTCCAGAAATGGTAGTTGATACTACTGAAAAGATTGCTCAAATACGACAACGCATGGTGGCAGCACGTGACCGTCAGAAAGTATACGCCGATAAAGATAGAAAACTGCTCGAATTCCAGGTTGGGGATCGAGCGCTACTCAAAGTTTCGCCCTGGAAGGGTGTGGTTCGTTTTGGCAAACGCGGCAAACTCAATCCACGATACGTCGGACCTTTCGAAGTTATTGAGAAAATAGGCAAAGTGGCCTACAGACTGAACTTACCACCTGAACTCAGTGCAGTTCACAACGTCTTTCACGTGTCGAATCTGAAGAAGTGTACGTCAGATGAGACCCACATAGTTCCCTTGAAGGAACTCACTATCGACGAACGGTTGCACTTCGTCGAGGAACCTGTTGAAATCATGGACCGGGATGTTAAGGTCCTCAAGAACATGAGAATCCCTCTTGTACGAGTTCGTTGGAACTCCCGCCGCGGCCCAGAGTTCACCTGGGAGCGTGAAGATCAAATGGAACTCAAATATCCCCAGTTATTCGGAACCAATGCAACTACTACTGAGACTGAAGCTACCAATACAGAATTTCGGGACGAAATTCCAAATCAACGGGGGGATGATGTGACACCCCAAGAAAACCAGTAATCTTCGCAAACCTGCTCGGGGAGCCGCGATACGATACAGGTAAACAACGTCACACCACTAGCTTCCTCAGTAACTGCATGCTAAATTTCGGGACGAAATTTCTTTTAAGTTGGGGATAATGTGACAACTCGAATTTCCGACATTCTTTATTCGCATTTAATGCACGATTGACTTTGACTATATAGTTGCGTTATGATAAAACGTAGTGTGTTTGCATGATTATGTGTGATTGTACAACATGTGTACTGTTTGTAAAACTTAAACTGTTAAACCATATAAGAATCCGACGAAACACAAGGGAGATTCGCCAAAATCGATCTCGACGAAACAGATCAGTTTCGTCAACACCTTCTCGACGAAACAGATGTTTCGCCGAGCCCAGTTTCGCCAAAAGCCCAGTACGGCCCAGAATGTTATTTTCGCGAATATTTACGTGAAACGGGTTCAGTTTCACACCCTAAGCAATCAGAAAAACCCTAGAACACTCTCCCTTCTATGCGACGGCCACAACCATCGTTCACCATCACCCCTAGCTCTCGAATCCTTGTTTCTTCATCTTGAATCGGTTAGTGTGTGTTTGTTAATCGATTCCATGTTTCTGTTATATCACGATTCTTGCTTGTGTATATGATTGATGTGTGTTACTGCTGTGATAAGAGTATGATTATGATGTTATAGATTTTGATATGTATGATGTAGTAGGATTTATATATAAAATGCTATGCGAAACTTAATACAATCGAGTGCTCGGTTCTGGATATTGTTATTATGTTCTGATTATGAATACAAGTTAATATCTTGATAGGGTACAATGATATGATGTTGTATGTTGATATGTTATACACATAAACTAGGGTTTATGCTAGACAATGACTCTTGGATGATTGATTTATGATGATTCGATATGCACATGGATCTTCGTATGATTTCTGTTATTGATGACGGCTGCTGGAATGATTAGGGTTTATGTGTTATTCGCATCTGCTGTAACTGATGTCTGCGAAACAGACATCCGACGAAACAGGACTCTCGGCGAAACAGAATGTGTTTCGCCAAGAGTCATTGACGAATTAGAATCATGTTTCGCCAAATAAGGCCACGACGAAACGGAATGTGTTTCGTCAATTTGTGTTTCGCCGAAAGTGTGTTTCGCCAACTTATGTGTTTCGTCATTATGTGTGTTTCGCCGAACAGTTAATCTGTATAGTAACTTGAGTTAACTCTGTTAAGTGTTAACTGGAATATTTAACTTCTGTTAAGTGTAACCATCTTGTATACGATTGTGAATACGTGCTACATGTTTATACGTGAACAACTTGAACACAAACTGATTATGTATACGTGCATACTCTAGGACGTGATTGATTTTACTTTGAGCACATACTTAGCATACCGAGCAAACCCAAGGTGAGTTCACACAGCCAAGGCATGGGGTTCCCGGGTGGGAATGGGATTTGATGAATTATTGTGTATACTCATAAGGTAGAACCTAACGATAAGATACGACTAGACTAGTAACACTTATTGAACTGATCTTCGCACACCTGCCAAGGGTTGGCCGCGATATTATGACTGACTTCGCACACCTTCCATAGGAAGGCCGCGAACTAAATCTACAAATCTTCGCACACCTGCCTGGGAGGCCGCGATACAAATAAACCTAGTCTAGAATACTTGGGAAAAACATCCCCTAATATCTTCGCATACCTGCCTGGGAGGCCGCGATGGAAACTAATACGATACATGACGTAACGAACGAACATACTACTACTCACGCTATACTATTACTGAACTGTTATCTGTGAACTCGCTCAACTAGTTATTGACTCTCTCTTGCATGCCTTGCAGGACCTTAGGTACATATGGAGCTTGCACAGGGAGGAGCAGGTCGTTGTGGGACATGGATCGATGATGCCATGTTATCTATTTAAACATTTGAATTTACGATTTACATTGGGTTTTATATACTTATGCTTCCGCTACACACTTGTTGATGTTTGGTTTTGAAAACACCTTTCGTATTGATGAATGAATTTTTGGTATTTATTTATATGTTCAATATGATTGGTGGCTTGATCCTGGTCAGTCACGCCTCCAAGCGGTGATACTCCGCGTGTGGATTTTGGGGGTGTGACATATATATCACCATTGCCCTGGATTTTCTTGACTGTATATCTCTTAAATAACAACATATACACGTGTGATTTAGTTTACGGAGATTTTTCAATGCCGAGAACCTCGATCAGAGAGTAAAAACGACGTAAGGTTCACAATGGTGTAAAATTAAAAAGGGATATACCGGGCTAGTATTCGAGTTACAGGAACAAGGGCCAAACCAACCACACAAGAATGGAATCGTCGAGCGTTAACACTTGACAACTTCCTAGAAGTAGCTTTTCTGGCAACCAGACCATTCTCCATCAATTAGGAATCTGATGCCGTCACTAAACACATTCCTTAAATTGTAGCCATTTGTTGAGTGTTTTTTTTGTGTGTCTAATCCGCATATATATCACCATTGCCCTAGATTTTCTTGACTGTATATATCTTAAATATCAACATATACACGTGTGATTTAGTTTACGAAGATTTTTCAAAGCCGAGAACCTCGATCAGAGAGTAAAAAAGGCGTAAAGTTCACAATGGTGTAAAATTAAAATGGGATATACCGGGCTAGGATTCGAGTTACAGGAACAAGGGCCAAACCAACCACCCAAGAATGGAATCGTCGAGCGAAAACACTTGACAACCTCCTAGAAGCAGCTCTTCTTGCCACCAGACCTTTCTCCATCAATTAGGAATCTGATACCGTCACTAAGAACATTCCTTAAATTGTAGCCATTTGTTGAGTGTTTTTTTTTTTGTGTCTAATCCGCATATATATCACCATTGCCCCTGATTTTCTTGATTGTATATCTCTTAAATATCAACATATACACGTGTGATTTAGTTTACGAAGATTTTTCAATGCCGAGAACCTCGATCAGAGAGTAAAAAGGCGTAAGGTTCACAATGGTGTAAAATTAAAATGGGATATACCGGGCTAGGATTCGAGTTACAGGAACAAGGGCCAAACCAACCACCCAAGAATGGAATCGCCAAGCGAAAACAATTGACAACCTACTAGAAGCAGCTTTTCTTGCCACCAGACCTTTCTCCATCAATTAGGAATCTGATGCCGTCACTAAACACATTGCTTAAATTGTAGCCATTTGTTGAGTGTTTTTTTTGGTGTCTAATCCGCATATATATCACCATTGCGCTTGATTTTCTTGACTGTATATCTCTTAAATAACAACATATACACGTGTGATTTAATTTACGAAGATTTTTCAATGCTGAGAACCTCGATCAGAGAGTAAAAAAGGGGTAAGGTTCACAATGGTGTAGAATTAAAATGTGATATACCGGGCTAGGATTCGAGTTACAGGAACAAGGGCCAAACCAACCACCTAAGAATGGAATCGTCGAGCGAAAACACTTGACAACCTCCTAGAAGCAGTTTTTCTTGCCAACAAACCTTTCTCCATCAATTAGGAATCTGATGCCGTCACTAAACACATTCCTTAAATTATAGCCATTTGTTGAGTGTTTTTTTTGTGTCTAATCCGCATATATATCACCATTGCCCTCGATTTTCTTGACTGTATATCTCCTAAATATCAACATATACACAGGTGATTTAGTTTACGAAGATTTTTCAATGCCGAGAACCTCGATCAGAGAATAAAAAAGGTGTAAGGTTCTCAATGGTGTAAAATTAAAATGGGATATACCAGGCTAGGATTCGAGTTACAGGAACAAGGGCTAAACCAACCACCCAAGAATGGAATCGTCGAGCGAAAACACTTGACAACCTCCTAGAGGCAGCTTTTCTTGCCACCAGTCCTTTCTCCATCAATTAGGAATCTGATGCCGTCACTAAACACATTCCTTAAATTCTAGCCATATGTTGAGCGTTTTTTTTTGGTGTCTAATGCGCATATATATATCACTATTGCCGTTGATTTTCTTGACTGTATATCTCTTAAATATCAACATATACACGTGTGATTTAGTTTACGAAGATTTTCAATGCCGAGAACGTCGATCAGAGAGTAAAAAAGGCGTAAGGTTCATAATGCTGTAAAATTAAAATGGGATATACCGAGCTAGGATTCGAGTTAAAGGAACAAGGGCTAAACCAACCACCCAAGAATGGAATCGTCGAGCGAAAACACTTGACAACCTCCTAGAAGCAGCTTTTCTTACCACCAGACCTTTCTCCATCAATTAGGAATCTTATGCCGTCACTAAACACATTCCTTAAAATGTAGCCATTTGTTGAGTGTTTTTTTTGGTGTCTAATCCGCATATATATCACCATTGCCTTTAATTTTCTAGACTATATATCTCTTAAATATCAACACATACACGTGTGATTTAGTTTACGAAGATTTTTCAATGCTTAGAACCTCGATCAGAGAGTAAAAAAAGCATAAGGTTCACAATGGTGTAAAATTAAAATGGGATATACCGGGCTAGTATTCGAGTTACAGGAACAAGGGCCAAACCAACCACCCAAGAATGGAATCGTCGAGCGAAAACACTTGACAACCTCCTAGAAGCAGCTTTTCTTGCCACCAGACCTTTCTCCATCAATTAGGAATCTGATACCGTCACTAAACACATTCCTTAAATTGTAGCCATTTGTTGAGTGTTTTTTTTGGTGTCTAATCCGCATATATATCACCATTGCCCCTGATTTTCTTGACTGTATATCTCTTAAATATCAACATATACACGTGTGATTTAGTTTACGAAGATTTTTCAATGCCGAGAACCTCGATCAGAGAGTAAAAAAGGCGTAAGGTTCACAATGGTGTAAAATTAAAATGGGATATACAGGGCTAGGATTCGAGTTACAGGAACAAGGGCCAAACCAACCACCCAAGAATGGAATCGCCAAGCGAAAACACTTGACAACCTACTAGAAGCAGCTTTTCTTGCCACCAGACCTTTCTCCATCAATGAGGAATATGATGCCGTCACTAAACACATTGCTTAAATTGTAGCCATTTGTTGAGTGTTTTTTTTGGTGTTTAATCCGCATATATATCCACATTGCCCTTGATTTTCTTGACTGTATATCTCTTAAATAAAAACATATACACGTGTGATTTAGTTTACGAAGATTTTTCATGCTGAGAACCTCGATCAGAGAGTAAAAAAGGCGTAAGGTTCACAATGGTGTAGAATTAAAATGTGATATAACGGGCTAGGATTCGAGTTACAGGAACAAGGGCCAAACCAACCACCCAAGAATGGAATCGTCGAGCGAAAACACTTGACAACCTCCTAGAGGCAGCTTTTCTTGCCACCAGTCCTTTCTCCATCAATTAGGAATCTGATGCCGTCACTAAACACATTCCTTAAATTGTAGCCATTTGTTGAGTGTTTTTTTTTGGTGTCTAATGCGCATATATATCACCATTGCCCTTGATTTTCTTGACTGTATATCTCTTAAATATCAACATATACACGTGTGATTTAGTTTACGAAGATTTTTCAATGCCGAGAACCTCGATCAGAGATTAAAAAAGGCGTAAGGTTCACAATGGTGTAAAATTAAAATGGGATATACTGGGCTAGGATTCGAGTTACAGGAACATGGGACAAACCAACCACCCAAGAGTGGAATCGTCGAGCGAAAACACTTGACAACCTACTAGAAGCAGCTTTTCTTGCCACCAGACCTTTCTCCATCAATTAGGAATCTGATGCCGTCACTAAACACATTGCTTAAATTTTAGCCATTTGTTGAGTGTTTTTTTTTTTTGTGTCTAATCTGCATATATATCACCATTGCCCTTGATTTTCTTGACTGTATATCTCTTAAATATCAACATATACACGTGTGATTTAGTTTACGAAGATTTTTCAATGCCGAGAACCTCGATCAGAGAGTAAAAAAGGCGTAAGGTTCACAATGGTGAAAAATTAAAATGTGATATACCAGGCTAGGATTCGAGTTACAGGAACAAGGGACAAACCAACCACCCAAGAATGGAATCGTCGAGCGAAAAAACTTGACAACCTCCTAGAAGCAGCTTTTCTTGCCACCAAACCTTTCTCCATCAAATAGGAATCTGATGCCGTCACTAAACACATTCCTTAAATTGAAGCTATTTGTTGAATGTTTTTTTGGTGTCTAATCCGTATATATATCACCATTGGCCTTGATTTTCTTGACTGTATATCTCTTAAATATCAACATATACACGTGTGATTTAGTTTACGAAGATTTTCAATGCCGAGAACCTCGATCAGAGAGTAAAAAAGGCGTAAGGTTCTCAATCGGGTAAAACTAAAATGGGATATACCAGGCTAGGATTCGAGTTACAGGAACAAGGGCCAAACTAACCACCCAAGAATGGAATCGTCGAGCGAAAACACTTGACAACCTCCTAGAAGCAGCTTTTCTTGCCACCAGACCTTTCTCCATCAATTAGGAATCTGACGCCGTCACTAAACACATTCCTTAAATTGTAGCCATTGGTTGAGTGTTTTTTTTGTGTCTAATCAGCATATATATCACCATTGCCCTTGATTTTCTTGACTGTATATCTCTTAAATATCAACATATACACGTGTGATTTAGTTTACGAAGATTTTTCAACGCCGAGAACCTCGATCAGTGCGTAAAAAGGCGTAAGGTTCACAATGGTGTAAAATTAAAATGGGATATACCGGGCAAGGATTCGAGTTAAAGGAACAAGAGCCAAACCAACCACCCAAGAATGGAATCGTCGAGCGAAAACACTTGACAACCTCCTAGAAGCAGCTTTTCTTGCCACCAGACCTTTCCCCATCAATTAGGAATCTGATGCCGTCACTAAACGCATTCCTTAAATTGTAGCTATTTGTTGAGTGTTTTTTTTGGTGTCGAATCCGCATATATATCACCATTGCCCTTGATTTTCTTGACTTTATATCTCTTAAATATCAACATATACACGTGTGATTTAGTTTACGAAGATTTTTCAACTCCGAGAACCTCGATAAGAGAGTAAAAAAGGCGTAAAGTTCTCAATGGTGTAAAATTAAAATGGGATATACCGGGCGAGGATTCGAGTTACAGGAACGAGGGCCAAACCAACCACCCAAGAATGGAATCGTCGAGCGAAAACACTTGACAACCTCCTAGAAGCAGCTTTTGTTGCCACCAGACCTTTCTCCATCAATTGGGAATCTGATGCCGTCACTAAACACATTCCTTAAATTGTAGCCATTTGTTGAGTGTTTTTTTTTGGTGTCTAATCCGCATATATATCACCATTGCCCTTGATTTTCTTGACTGTATATCTCTTAAATGTCAACATATACACGTGTGATTTAGTTTACGAAGATTTTTCAATGCCGAGAACCTCGATGAGAGAGTAAAAAAGGCGTAAGGTTCACATTGGTGTAAAATTAAAATGGTATATTCCGGGCTAGGATTCGAGTTACAGGAACAAGGGCCAAACCAACCACCTAAGAATGGAATCGCCGACCGAAAACACTTGACAACCTCCTAGAAGCAGCTTTTCTTGCCACCAAACTTTTCTCCATCAATTAGGAATCTGATGCCGTCACTAAACACATTCCTTAAATTGTAGCCATTTGTTGAGAGTTTTTTTTTTGTGTCTAATCCGCATATATCTAAACATTGCCCTTAATTTTCTTGACTGTATATCTCTTAAATATCAACATATACACGTGTGATTTAGTTTACGAAGGTTTTTCAATGCCGAGAACCTCGATCAGAGAGTAAAAAAGGCGTAAGGTTCTCAATGGCGTAAAATTAAAATGGGATACCGGGCTAGGATTCGAGTTACAGGAACAGGGGCCAAACCAACCACCCAAGAATGGAATCGTCGAGCGAAAACACTTGACAACCTCCTAGAAACAGCTTTTCTTACCACCAGACGTTTCTCCATCAATTTGGAATCTGATGTCGTCACTAAACACATTCCTTAAATTGTAGCCATGTGTTGAGTGTTTTTATTTTTTGGTGTCTAATACACATATATATCACCATTGCCCTTGATTTTCTTGACTGTATATCTCTTTTCAATGTCTACATATACACGTATGATTTAGTTTACGAAGATTTTTCAATACCGAGAACCTCGATCAGAGAGTAAAAAAGGCGTAAGGTTCTCAATGGCGTAAAATTAAAATGGGATATACCGGGCTAGGATTCTAGTTACAGGAACAAGGGCCAAACCAATCACCCAAGAATGGAATCGTCGAGCGAAAACACTTGACAACCTCCTAAAAGCTGTTTTTCTTGCCACCAGACCTTTCTCTATCAATTAGGAATCTGATGCCGTCAATAAACACATTCCTTAAATTGTAGCCATTTGTTGAGTGTTTTTTTTTTGTGTCTAATGTGCATATATATCACCATTGCTCTTGATTTTCTTGACTGTATATCTCTTAAATATCAACATATACGCGTGTGATTTAGTTTATGAAGATTTTACAATGCCGAGAACCTCGATCAGAGAGTAAAAAAGGCGTAAGGTTCTCAATGGTGTAAAATTAAAATGGGATATACCGGGCTAGGATTCAAGTTACGGGAACAAGGGCCAAACCAACCACCCAAGAATGGAATCGTCAAGCGAAAACACTTGACAACCTCCTAGAAGCAGCTTTTCTTCCACCAGACCTTTCTCCATCAATTAGGAATCTGATGCCATCACTAAACACATTCCTTAAATTGTAGCCATTTGTTGAGTGAATTTTTTTGGTGTCTAATCTGCATATATATCACCATTGCTCTTGATTTTCTTGACTGTATATCTCTTAAATATCAACATATACACGTGTGATTTAGTTTACGAAGATTTTTCAATGCCGAGAACCTCGATTAGAGAGTAAAAAAGGCTTAAGGTTCACAATGGTGTAAAATTAAAATGTGATATACCGGGCTAGGATTTGAGTTAAAGGAACAAGGGCCAAACCAATCACCCAAGAATGGAATCGTCGAGCGAAAACACTTGACAACCTCCTAGAAGCAGCTTTTCTTGCCACCAAACCTTTCTCCATCAATTAGGAATCTGATGCCGTCACTAAACACATTCGTTAAATTGTAGCCATTTGTTGAGTGTTTTTTTTGTGTCTAATCCGCATATATATCACCATTTCCCTTGATTTTCTTGACTGTATATCTCTAAAATATCAACATATACACGTGTGATTTAGTTTACGAAGATTTTTCAATGCCGAGAACCTCAATCAGAAAGTAAAAAAGGCGTATGGTTCTCAATGGTGTAAAATTAAAATGGGATACACCGGGCTAGGATTAGAGTTACAGGAACAAGGGCCAAACCAACCACCCAAGAATGGAATCATCGAGCGAAAACACTTGACAACCTCCTAGAAGCAGCTTTTCTTACCACCAGACCTTTCTCCATCAATTAGGAATCTGATGCCGTCACTAAACACATTCCTTAAATTGTAGCCATTTGTTGAGTGTTTTTTTTTTGGTGTCTAATCCGCATATATATCACCATTGCCCTTGATTTTCTTGACTTTATATCTCTTAAATATCAACATATACACGTGTGATTTAGTTTACGAAAATTTTTCAACGCCGAGAACCTCGATCAGTGAGTAAAAAAGGCGTAAGGTTCACAATGGTGTAAAATTAAAATGGGATATACCGGGCTAGGATTCGAGTTAAAGGAACAAGAGCCAAACCAACCTCCCAAGAATGGAATCGTCGAGCGAAAACACTTGACAACCTCCTAGAAGCAGCTTTTCTTGCCACCAGACCTTTCTCCATCAATTAGGAATCTGATGCCATCACTAAACGCATTCCTTAAATAGTAGCTATTTGTTGAGTGTTTTTTTTGGTGTCGAATCCGCATATATATCACCATTGCCCTTGATTTTCTTGACTTTATATCTCTTAAATACCAACATATACACGTGTGATTTTGTTTACGGAGATTTTTCAATGCCGAGAACCTCGATCAGAGAGTAAAAAAGGCGTAAGGTTCACAATGGTGTAAAATTAAAATCGGATATACCGGGCTAGGATTCGAGTTATAGGAACAAGGGCCAAACCAACCACCCAAGAATGGAATCGTCGAGCGAAAACACTTGGGAACCTCCTAGATGCAGCTTTTCTTGCCACCAGACCTTTCGCCATCAGTTAGGAATCAGATGACGTCATTAAACATATTCCTTAAATTGTAGCCATTTGTTGAGTGTTTTTTTTTGTATCTAATCCGCATATATATCACCATTTCCCTTGATTTTCTTGACTGTATATCTCTTAAATATCAACATATACACGTGTGATTTAGTTTACGAAGATTTTTCAACTCCGACAACCTCGATAAGAGAGTAAAAAAGGCGTAAAGTTCTCAATGGTGTAAAATTAAAATGGGATATACCGGGCTAGGATTCGAGTTACAGGAACGAGGGCCAAACCAACCACCCAAGAATGGAATCGTCGAGCGAAAACACTTGACAACCTCCTAGAAGCAGCTTTTGTTGCCACCAGACCTTTCTCCATCAATTGGGAATCTGATGCCGTCACTAAACACATTGCTTAAATTGTAGCCATTTGTTGAGTGTTTTTTTTTGGTGTCTAATCCGCATATATATCACCATTGCCCTTGATTTTCTTGACTTTATATCTCTTAAATGTCAACATATACACGTGTGATTTCGTTTACGAAGATTTTTCAATGCCGAGAACGTCGATCAGAGATTAAAAAAGGCGTAATGTTCACATTGGTGTAAAATTAAAATGGGATATTCCGGGCTAGGATTCGAGTTACAGGAACAAGGGCCAAACCAACCACCCAAGAATGGAATCGCCGAGCGAAAACACTTGACAACCTCCTAGAAGCAGCTTTTCTTGCCACCAAACCTTTCAACATCAATTAGGAATCTGATGCCGTCACTAAACACATTCCTTAAATTGTAGCCATTTGTTGAGAGTTTTTTTTTTGTGTCTAATCCGCATATATATAAACATTGCCCTTAATTTTCTTGACTGTATATCTCTTAAATATCAACATATACACGTGTGATTTAGTTTACGAAGGTTTTTCAATGCCGAGAACCTCGATCGGAGAGTAAAAAAGGCGTAAGGTTCTCAATGGCGTAAAATTAAAATGGGATACCGGGCTAGGATTCGAGTTACAGGAACAGGGGCCAAACCAACCACCCAAGAATGGAATCGTCGAGCGAATACACTTGACAACCTCCTAGAAACAGCTTTTCTTACCACCAGACCTTTCTCCATCAATTTGGAATCTGATGTCGTCACTAAACACATTCCTTAAATTGTAGCCATGTGTTGAGTGTTTTTATTTTTTGGTGTCTAATACGCATATATATCACCATTGCCCTTGATTTTCTTGACTGTATATCTCTTTTCAATGTCTACATATACACGTATGATTTAGTTTACGAAGATTTTTCAATGCCGAGAACCTCGATCAGAGAGTAAAAAAGGCGTAAGGTTCTCAATGGCATAAAATTAAAATGGGATATACCGGGCTAGGATTCAAGTTACAGGAACAAGGGCCAAACCAATCACCCAAGAATGGAATCGTCGAGCGAAAACACTTGACAACCTCCTAGAAGCTGCTTTTCTTGCCACCAGACCTTTCTCTATCAATTAGGAATCTGATGCCGTCACTAAACACATTCCTTAAATTGTAGCCATTTGTTGAGTGTTTTTTTTGTGTCTAATGTGCATATATATCACCATTGCTCTTGATTTTCTTGACTGTATATCTCTTAAATATCAACATATACGCGTGTGATTTAGTTTATGAAGATTTTACAATGCCGAGAACCTCGATCAGAGAGTAAAAAAGGCGTAAGGTTCTCAATGGTGTAAAATTAAAATGGGATATACCGGGCTAGGATTCGAGTTACGGGAACAAGGGCCAAACCAACCACCCAAGAATGGAATCGTCGAGCGAAAACACTTGACAACCTCCTAGAAGCAGCTTTTCTTCCACCAGACCTTTATCCATCAATTAGGAATCTGATGCCATCACTAAACACATTCCTTAAATTGTAGCCATTTGTTGAGTGATTTTTTTTGGTGTCTAATCCGCATATATATCACCATTGCTCTTGATTTTCTTGACTGTATATCTCTTAAATATCAACAGATACACGTGTGATTTAGTTTACGAAGAGTTTTCAATGCCGAGAACCTCGATTAGAGAGTAAAAAAGGCTTAAGGTTCACAATGGTGTAAAATTAAAATGGGATATACCGGGCTAGGATTTGAGTTAAAGGAACAAGGGCCAAACCAACCACCCAAGAATGGAATCGTTTGAGCGAAAACACTTGACAACCTCCTAGAAGCATCTTTTCTTGCCACCAGACCTTTCTCCATCAATTAGGACACTGATGCCGTCACTAAACACATTCGTTAAATTGTAGCCATTTGTTGAGTGTTTTTTTTGTGTCTAATCCGCATATATATCACCATTTCCCTTGATTTTCTTGACTGTATATCTCTAAAATATCAACATATACACGTGTGATTTAGTTTACGAAGATTTTTCAATGCCGAGAACCTCAATCAGAGAGTAAAAAAGGCGTATGGTTCTCAATGGTGTAAAATTAAAATGGGATACACCGGGCTAGGATTCGAGTTACAGGAACAAGGGCCAAACCAACCACCCAAGAATGGAATCATCGAGCGAAAACACTTGACAACCTCCTAGAAGCAGCTTTTCTTACCACCAGACCTTTCTCCATCAATTAGGAATCTGATGCCGTCACTAAACACATTCCTTAAATTGTAGCCATTTGTTGAGTGTTTTTTTTTTGGTGTCTAATCCGCATATATATCACCATTGCCCTTAATTTTCTTGACTGTATATCTCTTAAATATCAACATATACACGTGTGATTTAGTTTACGAAGATTTTTCAATGTCGAGAACCTCGATCAGAGAGTAAAAAGGCGTAAGGTTAACAATGGTGTAAGATTAAAATGCGATATACCGGGCTAGGATTCGAGTTACAGGAACAAGGGCCAAACCAACCACCCAAGAATGGAATCGACAAGCGAAAACACATGACAACCTCCTAGAAGCAGCTTTTCTTGCCACTATACCTTTCTCCATCAATTAGGAATCTGATGCCGTCACTAAACACATTCCTTAAATTGTAGCCATGTGTTGAGTGTTTTTATTTTTTGGTGTCTAATACGCATATATATCACCATTGATCTTGATTTTCTTGACTGTATATCTCTTTTCAATATCTACATATACACGTATGATTTAGTTTACGAAGATTTTTCAATGCCGAGAACCTCGATCAGAGAGTAAAAAAGGCGTAAGGTTCTCAATGGCATAAAATTAAAATGGGATATACCGGGCTAGGATTCTAGTTACAGGAACAAGGGCCAAACCAATCACCCAAGAATGGAATCGTCGAGCGAAAACACTTGACAACCTCCTAGAAGCTGCTTTTCTTGCCACCAGACCTTTCTCTATCAATTAGGAATCTGATGCCGTCACTAAACACATTCCTTAAATTGTAGCCATTTGTTGAGTGTTTTTTTTGTGTCTAATGTGCATATATATCACCATTGCTCTTGATTTTCTTGACTGTATATCTCTTAAATATCAACATATACGCGTGTGATTTAGTTTATGAAGATTTTACAATGCCGAGAACCTCGATCAGAGAGTAAAAAAGGCGTAAGGTTCTCAATGGTGTAAAATTAAAATGGGATATACCGGGCTAGGATTCGAGTTACGGGAACAAGGGCCAAACCAACCACCCAAGAATGGAATCGTCGAGCGAAAACACTTGACAACCTCCTAGAAGCAGCTTTTCTTCCACCAGACCTTTCTCCATCAATTAGGAATCTGATGCCATCAATAAACACATTCCTTAAATTGTAGCCATTTGTTGAGTGATTTTTTTTGGTGTCTAATTCGCATATATATCACCATTGCTCTTGATTTTCTTGACTGTATATCTCTTAAATATCAACATATACACGTGTGATTTAGTTTACGAAGAGTTTTCAATGCCGAGAACCTCGATTAGAGAGTAAAAAAGGCTTAAGGTTCACAATGGTGTAAAATTAAAATGGGATATACCGGGCTAGGATTTGAGTTAAAGGAACAAGGGCCAAACCAACCACCCAAGAATGGAATCGTTTGAGCGAAAACACTTGACAACCTCCTAGAAGCATCTTTTCTTGCCACCAGACCTTTCTCCATCAATTAGGAATCTGATGCCGTCACTAAACACATTCGTTAAATTGTAGCCATTTGTTGAGTGTTTTTTTTGTGTCTAATCCGCATATATATCACCATTTCCCTTGATTTTCTTGACTGTATATCTCTAAAATATCAACATATACACGTGTGATTTAGTTTACGAAGATTTTTCAATGCCGAGAACCTCAATCAGAGAGTAAAAAAGGCGTATGGTTCTCAATGGTGTAAAATTAAAATGGGATAGACCGGGCTAGGATTCGAGTTACAGGAACAAGGGCCAAACCAACCACCCAAGAATGGAATCATCGAGCGAAAACACTTGAAAACCTCCTAGAAGAAGCTTTTCTTACCACCAGACCTTTCTCCATCAATTAGGAATCTGATGCCGTCACTAAACACATTCCTTAAATTGTAGCCATTTGTTGAGTGTTTTTTTTTTGGTGTCCAATCCGCATATATATCACCATTGCCCTTAATTTTCTTGACTGTATATCTCTTAAATATCAACATATACACGTGTGATTTAGTTTACGAAGATTTTTCAATGTCGAGAACCTCGATCAGAGAGTAAAAAAGGCGTAAGGTTAACAATGGTGTAAGATTAAAATGCGATATACCGGGCTAGGATTCGAGTTACAAGAACAAGGGCCAAACCAACCACCCAAGAATGGAATCGACAAGCGAAAACACATGACAACCTCCTAGAAGCAGCTTTTCTTGCCACTATACCTTTCTCCATCAATTAGGAATCTGATGCCGTCACTAAACACATTCCTTAAATTGTAGCCATGTGTTGAGTGTTTTTATTTTTTGGTGTCTAATACGCATATATATCACCATTGCCCTTGATTTTCTTGACTGTATATCTCTTTTCAATGTCTACATATACACGTATGATTTAGTTTACGAAGATTTTTCAATGCCGAGAACCTCGATCAGAGAGTAAAAAAGGCGTAAGGTTCTCAATGGCATAAAATTAAAATGGGATATACCGGGCTAGGATTCTAGTTACAGGAACAAGGGCCAAACCAATCACCCAAGAATGGAATCGTCAAGCGAAAACACTTGACAACCTCCTAGAAGCTGCTTTTCTTGCCACCAGACCTTTCTCTATCAATTAGGAATCTGATGCCGTCACTAAACACATTCCTTAAATTGTAGCCATTTGTTGAGTGTTTTTTTTGTGTCTAATGTGCATATATATCACCATTGCTCTTGATTTTCTTGACTGTATATCTCTTAAATATCAACATATACGCGTGTGATTTAGTTTATGAAGATTTTACAATGCCGAGAACCTCGATCAGAGAGTAAAAAAGGCGTAAGGTTCTCAATGGTGTAAAATTAAAATGGGATATACCGGGCTAGGATTCGAGTTACGGGAACAAGGGCCAAACCAACCACCCAAGAATGGAATCGTCGAGTGAAAACACTTGACAACCTCCTAGAAGCAGCTTTTCTTCCACCAGACCTTTCTCCATCAATTAGGAATCTGATGCCATCACTAAACACATTCCTTAAATTGTAGCCATTTGTTGAGTGATTTTTTTTGGTGTCTAATCCGCATATATATCACCATTGCTCTTGATTTTCTTGACTGTATATCTCTTAAATATCAACATATACACGTGTGATTTAGTTTACGAAGAGTTTTCAATGCCGAGAACCTCGATTAGAGAGTAAAAAAGGCTTAAGGTTCACAATGGTGTAAAATTAAAATGGGATATACCGGGCTAGGATTTGAGTTAAAGGAACAAGGGCCAAACCAACCACCCAAGAATGGTATCGTTTGAGCGAAAACACTTGACAACCTCCTAGAAGCATCTTTTCTTGCCACCAGACCTTTCTCCATCAATTAGGAATCTGATGCCGTCACTAAACACATTCGTTAAATTGTAGCCATTTGTTGAGTGTTTTTTTTGTGTCTAATCCGCATATATATCACCATTTCCCTTGATTTTCTTGACTGTATATCTCTAAAATATCAACATATACACGTGTGATTTAGTTTACGAAGATTTTTCAATGCCGAGAACCTCAATCAGAGAGTAAAAAAGGCGTATGGTTCTCAATGGTGTAAAATTAAAATGGGATACACCGGGCTAGGATTCGAGTTACAGGAACAAGGGCCAAACCAACCACCCAAGAATGGAATCATCGAGCGAAAACACTTGACAACCTCCTAGAAGAAGCTTTTCTTACCACCAGACCTTTCTCCATCAATTAGGAATCTGATGCCGTCACTAAACACATTCCTTAAATTGTAGCTATTTGTTGAGTGTTTTTTTTGGTGTCTAATCCGCATATATATCACCATTGCCCTTAATTTTCTTGACTGTATATCTCTTAAATATCAACATATACACGTGTGATTTAGTTTACGAAGATTTTTCAATGTCGAGAACCTCGATCAGAGAGTAAAAAAGGCGTAAGGTTAACAATGGTGTAAGATTAAAATGCGATATACCGGGCTAGGATTCGAGTTACAGGAACAAGGGCCAAACCAACCACCCAAGAATGGAATCGACAAGCGAAAACACATGACAACCTCCTAGAAGCAGCTTTTCTTGCCACTATACCTTTCTCCATCAATTAGGAATCTGATGCCGTCACTAAACACATTCCTTAAATTGTAGCCATTTGTTGAGTGATTTTTTTGGTGTCTAATCCGCATATATATCACCATTGCTCTTGATTTTCTTGACTGTATATCTCTTAAATATCAACATATACACGTGTGATTTAGTTTACGAAGATTTTTCAATGCCGAGAACCTCGATCAGAGAGTAAAAAAGGCTTAAGGTTCACAATGGTGTAAAATTAAAATGTGATATACCGGGCTAGGATTTGAGTTAAAGGAACAAGGGCCAAACCAACCACCCAAGAATGGAATCGTCGAGCGAAAACACTTGAGAACCTCCTAGAAGCAGCTTTTCTTGCCACCAGACCTTTCTCCATCAATTAGGAATCTGATGCCGTCACTAAACACATTCCTTAAATTGTAGCCATTTGTTGAGTGATTTTTTTTGGTGTCTAATCCGCATATATATCACAATTACTCTTGATTTTCTTGACTGTATATCTCTTAAATATCAACATATACACGTGTGATTTAGTTTACGAAGATTTTTCAATGCCGAGAATCTCGATCAGAGAGTAAAAAAGGCGTATGGTTCTCAATGGTGTAAAATTAAAATGGGATACACCGGGCTAGGATTCGAGTTACAGGAACAAGGGCCAAACCAACCACCCAAGAATGGAATCATCGAGCGAAAACACTTGACAACCTCCTAGAAGCAGCTTTTCTTACCACCAGACCTTTCTCCATCAATTAGGAATCTGATGCCGTCACTAAACACATTCCTTAAATTGTAGCCATTTGTTGAGTGTTTTTTTTTGTGTCTAATCCGCATATATATCACCATTTCCCTTGATTTTCTTGACTGTATATCTCTTAAATATCAACATATACACGTGTGATTTAGTTTACGAAGATTTTTCAATGCCGAGAACCTCAATCAGAGAGTAAAAAAGGCGTAAGGTTAACAATGGTGTAAGATTAAAATGGGATACACCGGGCTAGGATTCGAGTTACAGGAACAAGGGCCAAACCAACCACCCAAGAATGGAATCGTCAAGCGAAAACACATGACAACCTCCTAGAAGCAGCTTTTCTTGCCACCAGACCTTTCTCCATCAATTAGGAATCTGATGCCGTCACTAAACACATTCCTTAAATTGTAGCCACTTGTTGAGTGTTTTTTTTTGTGTCTAATCCGCATATATATCACAATTGCCCTTGATTTTCTTGATTGTATATCTCTTAAATGTCAACTTATACACGTGTGATTTAGTTTACGAAGATTTTTCAATGCCGAGAACCTCGATCAGAGAGTAAAAAAGGCATAAGGTTCACAGTGGTGTAAAATTAAAATGGGATATACGGGGCTAGGATTCGAGTTTCAGGAACAAGGGCCAAACCAACCACCTAAGAATGGAATCGTCGAGCGAAAACACTTGACAACCTACTAGAAGCAGCTTTTCTTGCCACCAGACCTTTCTCCATCAATTAGGAATCTGATGCCGTCACTAAACACATTCCTTAAATTGTAGCCATTTGTTGAGTGTTTTTTTTTTGTGTCTAATCCGCATATATATCACCATTGCCCTTGATTTTCTTGACTGTACATCTCTTAAATATCAACATATACACGTGTGATTTAGTTTACGAGGATTTTTCAATGCCGAGAACCTCGATCAGAGAGTAAAAAAGGCGTAAGGTTCTCAATGGTGTAAAATTAAAATGGGATATACCGGGTTAGGATTCGAGTTACAGGAACAAGGGCCAAACCAACCACCCAAGAATGGAATCGTCAAGCGAAAACACATGACAACCTCCTAGAAACAGCTTTTCTTGCCACCAGACCTTTCTCCATCAATTAGGAATCTGATGCCGTCACTAAACACATTCCTTAAATTGTAGGCATTTGTTGAGTGTTTTTTTTGGTGTCTAATCCGCATATATATCACCATTGCTCTTGATTTTCTTGACTGTATATCTCTTAAATATCAACATATACACGTGTGATTTAGTTTACGAAGATTTTTCAATGCCGAGAACCTCGATCAGAGAGTAAAAAAGGCTTAAGGTTCACAATGGTGTAAAATTAAAATGGGATATATCGGGTTAGGATTCGAGTTAAAGGAACAAGGGCCAAACCAACCACCCAAGAATGGAATCGTCGAGCGAAAACACTTGACAACCTCCTAGAAGCAGCTTTTCTTGCCACCAGACCTTTCTCCATCAATTGGGAATCTGATGCTGTCACTAAACACATTCCTTAAATTGTAGCCATTTGTTGAGTGTTTTTTTTGGTGTCTAATCCGCATATATATCTCCATTGCCCTTGATTTTCTTGACTGTATATCTCTTAAATTTCAACATATACACGTGTGATTTAGTTTACGAAGATTTTTCAATGCCGAGAACCTCAATCAGAGAGTAAAAAAGGCGTATGGTTCTCAATGGTGTAAAATTAAAATGGGATACACCGGGCTAGGATTCGAGTTACAGGAACAAGGGCCAAACCAACCACCCAAGAATGGAATCATCGAGCGAAAACACTTGACAACCTCCTAGAGCAGCTTTTCTTACCACCAGACCTTTCTCCATCAATTAGGAATCTGATGCCGTCACTAAACACATTCCTTAAATTGAAGCGATTTGTTGAGTGTTTTTTTTTTGGTGTCTAATCCGGAGATATATCACCATTGCCCTTAATTTTCTTGACTGTATATCTCTTAAATATCAACATATACACGTGTGATTTAGTTTACGAAGATTTTTCAATGTCGAGAACCTCGATCAGAGAGTAAAAAAGGCGTAAGGTTAACAATGGTGTAAGATTAAAATGCGATATACCGGGCTAGGATTCGAGTTACAGGAACAAGGGCCAAACCAACCACCCAAGAATGGAATCGTCAAGCGAAAACACATGACAACCTCCTAGAAGCAGCTTTTCTTGCCACCAGACCTTTCTCCATCAATTAGGAATCTGATGCCGTCACTAAACACATTCCTTAAATTGTAGCCACTTGTTGAGTGTTTTTTTTTTGTGTCTAATCCGCATATATATCACAATTGCCCTTGATTTTCTTGATTGTATATCTCTTAAATGTCAACTTATACACGTGTGATTTAGTTTACGAAGATTTTTCAATGCCGAGAACCTCGATCTGAGAGTAAAAAAGGCATAAGGTTCACAGTGGTGTAAAATTAAAATGGGATATACGGGGCTAGGATTCGAGTTTCAGGAACAAGGGCCAAACCAACCACCTAAGAATGGAATCGTCGAGCGAAAACACTTGACAACCTACTAGAAGCAGCTTTTCTTGCCACCAGACCTTTCTCCATCAATTAGGAATCTGATGCCGTCACTAAACACATTCCTTAAATTGTAGCCATTTGTTGAGTGTTTTTTTTTTGTGTCTAATCCGCATATAT
The DNA here is from genome assembly GCA_030545235.1 of Helianthus tuberosus. Lineage (NCBI taxonomy): Eukaryota > Viridiplantae > Streptophyta > Magnoliopsida > Asterales > Asteraceae > Helianthus > Helianthus tuberosus. The sequence continues at coordinate 18,951 of JARYGA010032454.1, read as the reverse complement.
ATCACCATTGCCCTTGATTTTCTTGACTGTACATCTCTTAAATATCAACATATACACGTGTGATTTAGTTTACGAAGATTTTTCAATGCCGAGAACCTCGATCAGAGAGTAAAAAAGGCGTAAGGTTCTCAATGGTGTAAAATTAAAATGGGATATACCGGGTTAGGATTCGAGTTACAGGAACAAGGGCCAAACCAACCACCCAAGAATGGAATCGTCAAGCGAAAACACATGACAACCTCCTAGAAACAGCTTTTCTTGCCACCAGACCTTTCTCCATCAATTAGGAATCTGATGCCGTCACTAAACACATTCCTTAAATTGTAGGCATTTGTTGAGTGTTTTTTTTGGTGTCTAATCCGCATATATATCACCATTGCTCTTGATTTTCTTGACTGTATATCTCTTAAATATCAACATATACACGTGTGATTTAGTTTACGAAGATTTTTCAATGCCGAGAACCTCGATCAGAGAGTAAAAAAGGCTTAAGGTTCACAATGGTGTAAAATTAAAATGGGATATATCGGGTTAGGATTCGAGTTAAAGGAACTAGGGCCAAACCAACCACCCAAGAATGGAATCGTCGAGCGAAAACACTTGACAACCTCCTAGAAGCAGCTTTTCTTGCCACCAGACCTTTCTCCATCAATTGGGAATCTGATGCTGTCACTAAACACATTCCTTAAATTGTAGCAATTTGTTGAGTGTTTTTTTTGGTGTCTAATCCGCATATATATCTCCATTGCCCTTGATTTTCTTGACTGTATATCTCTTAAATTTCAACATATACACGTGTGATTTAGTTTACGAAGATTTTTCAATGCCGAGAACCTCAATCAGAGAGTAAAAAAGGCGTATGGTTCTCAATGGTGTAAAATTAAAATGGGATACACCGGGCTAGGATTCGAGTTACAGGAACAAGGGCCAAACCAACCACCCAAGAATGGAATCATCGAGCGAAAACACTTGACAACCTCCTAGAGCAGCTTTTCTTACCACCAGACCTTTCTCCATCAATTAGGAATCTGATGCCGTCACTAAACACATTCCTTAAATTGAAGCGATTTGTTGAGTGTTTTTTTTTGGTGTCTAATCCGGAGATATATCACCATTGCCCTTAATTTTCTTGACTGTATATCTCTTAAATATCAACATATACACGTGTGATTTAGTTTACGAAGAGTTTTCAATGTCGAGAACCTCGATCAGAGAGTAAAAAAGGCGTAAGGTTAACAATGGTGTAAGATTAAAATGCGATATACCGGGCTAGGATTCGAGTTACAGGAACAAGGGCCAAACCAACCACCCAAGAATGGAATCGTCAAGCGAAAACACATGACAACCTCCTAGAAGCAGCTTTTCTTGCCACCAGACCTTTCTCCATCAATTAGGAATCTGATGCCGTCACTAAACACATTCCTTAAATTGTAGCCATTTGTTAAGTGTTTTTTTTTTGTGTCTAATCCGCATATATATCACAATTGCCCTTGATTTTCTTGATTGTATATCTCTTAAATGTCAACATATACACGTGTGATTTAGTTTACGAAGATTTTTCAATGCCGAGAACCTCGATCAGAGAGTAAAAAAGGCGTAAGGTTCACAATGGTGTAAAATTAAAATGGGATATACCGGGCTAGGATTCGAGTTACAGGAACAAGGGCCAAACCAACCACCCAAGAATGGAATCGTCGAGCGAAAACACTTGACAACCTCCTAGAAGCAGCTTTCTAGCCACCAGACATTTCTCCATCAATTAGGAATCTTATGCCGTCACTAAACACATTCCTTAAATTGTAGCCATTTGTTGAGTGTTTTTTTTTGTGTCTAATCCGCATATATATCACCATTGCCCTTGATTTTCTTGACTGTACATCTCTTAAATATCAACATATACACGTGTGATTTAGTTTACGAAGATTTTTCAATGCCGAGAACCTCGATCAGAGAGTAAAAAAGGCGTAAGGTTCTCAATGGTGTAAAATTAAAATGGGATATACCGGGTTAGGATTCGAGTTACAGGAACAAGGGCCAAACCAACCACCCAAGAATGGAATCGTCAAGCGAAAACACATGACAACCTCCTAGAAGCAGCTTTTCTTGCCACCAGACCTTTCTCCATCAATTAGGAATCTGATGCCGTCACTAAACACATTCCTTAAATTGTAGCCATTTGTTGAGTGTTTTTTTTTTGTGTCTAATCCGCATATATATCACCATTGCTCTTGATTTTCTTGACTGTATATCTCTTAAATATCAACATATACACGTGTGATTTAGTTTACGAAGATTTTTCAATGCCGAGAACCTCGATCAGAGAGTAAAAAAGGCTTAAGGTTCACAGTGGTGTAAAATTAAAATGGGATATACCGGGTTAGGATTCGAGTTAAAGGAACAAGGGCCAAACCAACCACCCAAGAATGGAATCGTCGAGCGAAAACACTTGACAACCTCCTAGAAGCAGCTTTTCTTGCCACCAGACCTTTCTCCATCAATTGGGAATCTGATGCCGTCACTAAACACATTCCTTAAATTGTAGCCATTTGTTGAGTGTTTTTTTTGGTGTCTAATCCGCATATATATCTCCATTGCCCTTGATTTTCTTGATTGTATATCTCTTAAATTTCAACATATACACGTGTGATTTAGTTTACGAAGATTTTTCAATGCCGAGAACCTCAATCAGAGAGTAAAAAAGGCGTATGGTTCTCAATGGTGTAAAATTAAAATGGGATACACCGGGCTAGGATTCGAGTTACAGGAACAAGGGCCAAACCAACCACCCAAGAATGGAATCATCGAGCGAAAACACTTGACAACCTCCTAGAAGCAGCTTTTCTTACCACCAGACCTTTCTCCATCAATTAGGAATCTGATGCCGTCACTAAACACATTCCTTAAATTGAAGCGATTTGTTGAGTGTTTTTTTTGGTGTCTAATCTGGATATATATCACCATTGCCCTTAATTTTCTTGATTGTATATCTCTTAAATATCAACATATACACGTGTGATTTAGTTTACGAAGATTTTTCAATGTCGAGAACCTCGATCAGAAAGTAAAAAAGGCGTAAGGTTAACAATGGTGTAAGATTAAAATGCGATATACCGGGCTAGGATTCGAGTTACAGGAACAAGGGCCAAACCAACCACCCAAGAATGGAATCGTCAAGCGAAAACACATGACAACCTCCTAGAAGCAGCTTTTCTTGCCACCAGACATTTCTTCATCAATTAGGAATCTGATGCCGTCACAAAACACATTCCTTAAATTGTAGCCATTTGTTGAGTGTTTTTTTTTGTGTCTAATCCGCATATATATCACAATTGCCCTTGATTTTCTTGACTGTATATCTCTTAAATGTCAACATATACACGTGTGATTTAGTTTACGAAGATTTTTCAATGCCGAGAAACTCGATCAGAGAGTAAAAAAGGCGTAAGGTTCACAATGGTGTAAAATTAAAATGGGATATACCGGGCTAGGATTAGAGTTACAGGAACAAGGGCCAAACCAACCACCCAAGAATGGAATCGTCGAGCGAAAACACTTGACAACCTCCTAGAAGCAGCTTTTCTTGCCACCAGACCTTTCTCCATCAATTAGGAATCTGATGCCGTCACTAAACACATTCCTTAAATTGAAGCCATTTGTTGAGTGTTTTTTTTTGTGTCTAATCCGCATATATATCACCATTGCCCTTGATTTTCTTGACTGTACATCTCTTAAATATCAATATACACGTGTGATTTAGTTTACGAAGATTTTTCAATGCCGAGAACCTCGATCAGAGAGTAAAAAAGGCGTAAGGTTCTCAATGGTGTAAAATTAAAATGGGATATACCGGGTTAGGATTCGAGTTACAGGAACAAGGGCCAAACCAACCACCCAAGAATGGAATCGTCGAGCGAAAACACTTGACAACCTCCTAGAAGCAGCTTTTCTTACCACCAAACCTTTCTCCATCAATTGGGAATCTGATGCCGTCACTAAACACATTCCTTAAATTGTAGCCATTTGTTGAGTGTTTTTTTTTGGTGTCTAATCCGCATATATATCTCCATTGCCCTTGATTTTCTTGACTGTATATCTCTTAAATGTCATCATATACACGTGTGATTTAGTTTACGAAGATTTTTCAATGCCGAGAACCTCGATCAGAGAGTAAAAAAGGCGTAAGGTTCACAATGGTGTAAAATTAAAATGGAATGTTCCGGGCTAGGATTTGAGTTACAGGAACAAAGGCCAAACCAACCACCCAAGAATGGAATCGCCGAGCGAAAACACTTGACAACCTCCTAGAAGCAGCTTTTCATACCACCAGACCTTTCTCCATCAATTAGGAATCTGATGCCGTCACTAAACACATTCCTTAAATTGTAGCCATTTGTTAAGTTTTTTTATGGTGTCTAATCCGCATATATATCACCATTGCCCTTAATTTTCTTGACTGTATATCTCTTAAATATCAACATATACAAGTGTGATTTAGTTTACGAAGATTTTTCAATGCCGAGAACCTCGATCAGAGAGTAAAAAAGGCGTAAGGTTAACAATGGTGTAAAATTAAAATGCGATATACTGGGCTAGGATTCGAGTTACAGGAACAAGGGCCAAACCAACCACCCAAGAATGGAATCGTCGAGCGAAAACACTTGACAACCTCCTAGAAGCAGCTTTTCTTGCCACCGGACCTTTCTCCATCAATTAGGAATCTGATGTCGTCACTAAACACATTCCTTAAATTGTAGCCATTTGTTGAGTGTTTTTTTTATGTCTAATCCGTATATATATCCCCATTGCCCTTGATTTTCTTGACTGTACATCTCTTAAATATCAACATATACACGTGTGATTTAGTTTACGAAGATTTTTCAATGCCGAGAACCTCGATCAGAGAGTAAAAAAGGCGTAAGGTTCTCAATGGTGTAAAATTAAAATGGGATATACTGGGCTAGGATTCGAGTTAAAGGAACGAGGGCCAAACCAACCACCCAAGAATGGAATCGTCGAGCGAAAACCCATGACAACCTCCTAGAAGCAGCTTTTCTTGCCACCAGACCTTTCTCCATTAATTGGGAATCTGATGCCGTCACTAAACACATTCCTTAAATTGTAGCCATTTGTTGAGTGTTTTTTTTTGGTGTCTAATCCGCATATTTATCACCATTACCCTTGATTTTCTTGACTGTATATCTCTTAAATGTCAACATATACACTTGTGATTTAGTTTACGAAGATTTTTCAATGCCGAGATCCTCGATCAGAGAGCAAAAATGGCATCAGGTTCACAATGGTGTAAAATTAAAATGCGATATACCGGGCTAGGATTCGAGTTACAGCAACAAGGGCCAAACCAACCACCCAAGAATGGAATCGTCGAGCGAAACACATGACAACCTCCTAGAAGCAGCTTTTCTTGCCACCAGACCTTTCTCCATAAATTAGGAATCTGATGCCGTCACTAAACACATTCCTTAAATTGTAGCCATTTGTTGATTGTTTTTTTTTTTTTGGTGTCTAATCCGAATATATATCACAATTGCCCTTGATTTTCTTGACTGTATATCTCTTAAATGTCAATATATACACGTTTGATTTAGTTTACGAAGATTTTTCAATGCCGAGAACCTCGATCAGAGAGTAAAAAAGGCGTAAGGTTCACAATGGTGTAAAATTAAAATGGGATATACCGGGCTAGAATTCGAGTTACATGAACAAGGGCCAAACCAACCACCCAAGAATGGAATCGTCAAGCGAAAACACTTGACAACCTCCTAGAAGCAGCTTTTCTTGCCACCGGACCTTTCTCCATCAATTAGGAATCTGATGTCGTCACTAAACACATTCCTTAAATTGTAGCCATTTGTTGAGTGTTTTTTTTGTGTCTAATCCGCATATATATCCCCATTGCCCTTGATTTTCTTGACTGTACATCTCTTAAATATCAACATATACACGTGTGATTTAGTTTACGAAGATTTTTCAATGCCGAGAACCTCGATCAGAGAGTAAAAAAGGCGTAAGGTTCTCAATGGCGTAAAATTAAAATGGGATATACTGGGCTAGGATTCGAGTTACAGGAACGAGGGCCAAACCAACCACCCAAGAATGGAATCGTCGAGCGAAAACCCATGACAACCTCCTAGAAGCAGCTTTTCTTGCCACCAGACCTTTCTCCATTAATTGGGAATCTGATGCCGTCACTAAACACATTCCTTAAATTGTAGCCAGTTGTTGAGTGTTTTTTTTTGGTGTCTAATCCGCATATTTATCACCATTGCCCTTGATTTTCTTGACTGTATATCTCTTAAATGTCAACATATACACTTGTGATTTAGTTTACGAAGATTTTTCAATGCCGAGATCCTCGATCAGAGAGCAAAAATGGCATCAGGTTCACAATGGTGTAAAATTAAAATGCGATATACCGGGCTAGGATTCGAGTTACAGCAACAAGGGCCAAACCAACCACCCAAGAATGGAATCGTCGAGCGAAAACACATGACAACCTCCTAGAAGCAGCTTTTCTTGCCACCAGACCTTTCTCCATAAATTAGGAATCTGATGCCGTCACTAAACACATTCCTTAAATTGTAGCCATTTGTTGATTGTTTTTTTTTGTGTCTAATCCGCATATATATCACCATTGCCCTTGATTTTCTTGACTGTACATCTCTTAAATATCAACATATACACGTGTGATTTAGTTTACGAAGATTTTTCAATGCCGAGAACCTCGATCAGAGAGTAAAAAAGGCGTAAGGTTCTCAATGGTGTAAAATTAAAATGGGATATACCGGGTTAGGATTCGAGTTACAGGAACAAGGGCCAAACCAACCACCCAAGAATGGAATCGTCGAGCGAAAACACTTGACAACCTCCTAGAAGCAGCTTTTCTTGCCACCAAACCTTTCTCCATCAATTGGGAATCTGATGCCGTCACTAAACACATTCCTTAAATTGTAGCCATTTGTTGAGTGTTTTTTTTTTGGTGTCTAATCCGCATATATATCTCCATTGCCCTTGATTTTCTTGACTGTATATCTCTTAAATGTCATCATATACACGTGTGATTTAGTTTACGAAGATTTTTCAATGCCGAGAACCTCGATCAGAGAGTAAAAAAGGCGTAAGGTTCACAATGGTGTAAAATTAAAATGGAATGTTCCGGGCTAGGATTTGAGTTACAGGAACAAAGGCCAAACCAACCACCCAAGAATGGAATCGCCGAGCGAAAACACTTGACAACCTCCTAGAAGCAGCTTTTCATACCACCAGACCTTTCTCCATCAATTAGGAATCTGATGCCGTCACTAAACACATTCCTTAAATTGTAGCCATTTGTTAAGTTTTTTTATGGTGTCTAATCCGCATATATATCACCATTGCCCTTAATTTTCTTGACTGTATATCTCTTAAATATCAACATATACAAGTGTGATTTAGTTTACGAAGATTTTTCAATGCCGAGAACCTCGATCAGAGAGTAAAAAAGGCGTAAGGTTAACAATGGTGTAAAATTAAAATGCGATATACTGGGCTAGGATTCGAGTTACAGGAACAAGGGCCAAACCAACCACCCAAGAATGGAATCGTCGAGCGAAAACACTTGACAACCTCCTAGAAGCAGCTTTTCTTGCCACCGGACCTTTCTCCATCAATTAGGAATCTGATGTCGTCACTAAACACATTCCTTAAATTGTAGCCATTTGTTGAGTGTTTTTTTTGTGTCTAATCCGCATATATATCCCCATTGCTCTTGATTTTCTTGACTGTACATCTCTTAAATATCAACATATACGCGTGTGATTTAGTTTACGAAGATTTTTCAATGCCGAGAACCTCGATCAGAGAGTAAAAAAGGCGTAAGGTTCTCAATGGTGTAAAATTAAAATGGGATATACTGGGCTAGGATTCGAGTTACAGGAACGAGGGCCAAACCAACCACCCAAGAATGGAATCGTCGAGCGAAAACCCATGACAACCTCCTAGAAGCAGCTTTTCTTGCCACCAGACCTTTCTCCATTAATTGGGAATCTGATGCCGTCACTAAACACATTCCTTAAATTGTAGCCATTTGTTGAGTGTTTTTTTATGGTGTCTAATCCGCATATTTATCACCATTACCCTTGATTTTCTTGACTGTATATCTCTTAAATGTCAACATATACACTTGTGATTTAGTTTACGAAGATTTTTCAATGCCGAGATCCTCGATCAGAGAGCAAAAATGGCATCAGGTTCACAATGGTGTAAAATTAAAATGCGATATACCGGGCTAGGATTCGAGTTACAGCAACAAGGGCCAAACCAACCACCCAAGAATGGAATCGTCGAGCGAAAACACATGACAACCTCCTAGAAGCAGCTTTTCTTGCCACCAGACCTTTCTCCATAAATTAGGAATCTGATGCCGTCACTAAACACATTCCTTAAATTGTAGCCATTTGTTGATTGTTTTTTTTTTGGTGTCTAATCCGAATATATATCACAATTGCCCTTGATTTTCTTGACTGTATATCTCTTAAATGTCAATATATACACGTTTGATTTAGTTTACGAAGATTTTTCAATGCCGAGAACCTCGATCAGAGAGTAAAAAAGGCGTAAGGTTCACAATGGTGTAAAATTAAAATGGGATATACCGGGCTAGGATTCGAGTTACATGAACAAGGGCCAAACCAACCACCCAAGAATGGAATCGTCAAGCGAAAACACTTGACAACCTCCTAGAAGCAGCTTTTCTTGCCACCGGACCTTTCTCCATCTATTAGGAATCTGATGTCGTCACTAAACACATTCCTTAAATTGTAGCCATTTGTTGAGTGTTTTTTTTGTGTCTAATCCGCATATATATCCCCAATGCCCTTGATTTTCTTGACTGTACATCTCTTAAATATCAACATATACACGTGTGATTTAGTTTACGAAGATTTTTCAATGCCGAGAACCTCGATCAGAGAGTAAAAAAGGCGTAAGGTTCTCAATGGCGTAAAATTAAAATGGGATATACTGGGCTAGGATTCGAGTTACAGGAACGAGGGCCAAACCAACCACCCAAGAATGGAATCGTCGAGCGAAAACCCATGACAACCTCCTAGAAGCAGCTTTTCTTGCCACCAGACCTTTCTCCATTAATTGGGAATCTGATGCCGTCACTAAACACATTCCTTAAATTGTAGCCAGTTGTTGAGTGTTTTTTTTTTGGTGTCTAATCCGCATATTTATCACCATTGCCCTTGATTTTCTTGACTGTATATCTCTTAAATGTCAACATATACACTTGTGATTTAGTTTACGAAGATTTTTCAATGCCGAGATCCTCGATCAGAGAGCAAAAATGGCATCAGGTTCACAATGGTGTAAAATTAAAATGCGATATACCGGGCTAGGATTCGAGTTACAGCAACAAGGGCCAAACCAACCACCCAAGAATGGAATCGTCGAGCGAAAACACATGACAACCTCCTAGAAGCAGCTTTTCTTGCCACCAGACCTTTCTCCATAAATTAGGAATCTGATGCCGTCACTAAACACATTCCTTAAATTGTAGCCATTTGTTGATTGTTTTTTTTTTGGTGTCTAATCCGCATATATATCACAATTGCCTTGATTTTCTTGACTGTATATCTCTTAAATGTCAACATATACACGTTTGATTTAGTTTACGAAGATTTTTCAATGCCGAGAACCTCGATCAGAGAGTAAAAAAGGCGTAAGGTTCACAATGGTGTAAAATTAAAATGGGATATACCGGGCTAGGATTCGAGTTACAGGAACAAGGGCCAAACCAACCACCCAAGAATGCAATCTTCGAACGAAAACACTTAACAACCTCCTAGAAGCAGCTTTTCTTGCCACCAGACCTTTCTCCATCAATTAGGAATCTGATGTCGTCACTAAACACATTCCTTAAATTGTAGCCATTTGTTGAGTGTTTTTTTTGTGTCTAATCCGCATATATATCCCCATTGCCCTTGATTTTCTTGACTCTACATCTCTTAAATATCAACATATACACGTGTGATTTAGTTTACGAAGATTTTTCAATGCCGAGAACCTCGATCAGAGAGTAAAAAAGGCGTAAGGTTCTCAATGGTGTAAAATTAAAATGGGATATACTGGGCTAGGATTCGAGTTACAGGAACGAGGGCCAAACCAAACACCCAAGAATGGAATCGTCGAGCGAAAACACTTGACAACCTCCTAGAAGCAGCTTTTCTTACCACCAGACCTTTCTCCATCAATTGGGAATCTGATGCCGTCACTAAACACATTCCTTAAATTGTAGCCATTTGTTGAGTGTTTTTTTTTTGGTGTCTAATCCGCATATATATCACCATTGCCCTTGATTCTCTTGACTGTATATCTCTTAAATGTCAACATATACACGTGTGATTTAGTTTACGAAGATTTTTCAATGCCGAGAACCTCGATCAGAGAGTAAAAAAGGCGTCAGGTTCACAATGGTGTAAAATTAAAATGGGATAGTCCGGGCTAGGATTCGAGTTACAGGAACAAAGGCCAAACCAACCACCCAAGAATGGAATCGCCTAGCGAAAACACTTGACAACCTCCTAGAAGCAGCTTTTCTTGCCACCAGACCTTTCTACATCAATTAGGAATCGGATGCCGTCACTAAACACATTCCTTAAATTGTAGTCATTTGTTGAGAGTTTTTTTTTGTGTCTAATCCGCATATATATCAACATTTCCCTTGATTTTCTTGACTGTATATCTCTTAAATATCAACATATACACGTGTGATTTAGTTTACGAAGGTTTTTCAATGCCGAGAACCTCGATCAGAGAGTAAAAAAGGCGTAAGGTTCTCAATGGCGTAAAATTAAAATGTGATATACCGGGCTAGGATTCGAGTTACAGGAACAGGGGCCAAACCAACCACCCAAGAATGGAATCGTCAAGCGAAAACACTTGACAACCTTCTAGAAGCAGCTTTTCTTACCACCAGACCTTTCTCCATCAATTTGGAATCTGATGCCGTCACTAAACATATTCCTTAAATTGTAGCCATTTGTTGAGTGTTTGTATTTTTTGGTGTCTAATACGCATATATATCACCATTGCCCTTGATTTTCTTGACCGTATATCTCTTTTCAATGTCTACATATACACATGTGATTTAGTTTACGAAGATTTTTCAATGCCGAGAACCTCGATCAGAGAGTAAAAAAGGCGTAAGGTTCTCAATGGCGTAAAATTAAAATGGGATATACCGGGCTAGGATTCGAGTTACAGGAACAAGGGCCAAACCAACCACCCAAGAATGGAATCGTCAAGCGAAAACACTTGACAACCTCCTAGAAACTGCTTTTCTTGCCACCAGACCTTTCTCCATCAATTAGAAATCTGATGCAGTCACTAAACACATTCTTTAAATTGTAGCCATTTGTTGAGTGTTTTTTTTTTGTGTCTAATCCGCATATATATCCCCATTGCCCTTGATTTTCTTGACTCTACATCTCTTAAATATCAACATATACACGTGTGATTTAGTTTACGAAGATTTTTCAATGCCGAGAACCTCGATCAGAGAGTAAAAAAGGCGTAAGGTTCTCGATGGTGTAAAATTAAAATGGGATATACCGGGCTAGGATTCGAGTTAAGGGAACAAGGGCCAAACCAACCACCCAAGAATGGAATCGTCGAGCGAAAACACTTGACAACCTCCTAGAAGCAGCTTTTCTTGCCACCGGACCTTTCTCCATCAATTAGGAATCTGATGCCGTCACTAAACACATTCCTTAAATTGTAGCCATTTGTTGAGTGATTTTTTTTGGTGTCTAATCCGCATATATATCACCATTGCTCTTGATTTTCTTGACTGTATATCTCTTAAATATCGACATATACACGTGTGATTTAGTTTACGAAGATTTTTCAATGCCGAGAACCTCGATCAGAGAGTAAAAAAGGCTTAAGGTTCACAATGGTGTAAAATTAAAAAGAGATATACCGGGCTAGGATTTGAGTTAAAGGAACAAGGGCCAAACCAACCACCCAAGAATGGAATCGTCGAGCGAAAACACTTGACAACCTCCTCGAAGCAGCTTTTCTTACCACCAGACCTTTCTCCATCAATTAGAAATCTGATGCCGTCACTAAACACCTTCCTTAAATTGTAGCCATTTGTTGAGTGTTTTTTTTTGGTGTCTAATCCGCATATATATCACCATTGCCCTTAATTTTCTTGACTGTATATCTCTTAAATATCAACATATACACGTGTGATTTAGTTTACGAAGATTTTTCAATGCCGAGAACCTCGATCAGAGAGTAAAAAAGGCGTAAGGTTAACCATGGTGTAAAATTAAAATGCGATATACCGGGCTAGGATTCGAGTTACAGGAACAAGGGCCAAACCAACCACCCAAGAATGGAATCGTTAAGCGAAAACAAATGACAACCTCCTAGAAGCAGCTTTTCTTGCCACCACACCTTTCTCCATCAATTAGGAATCTGATGCCGTCACTAAACACATTCCTTAAATTGTAGCCATTTGTTGATTGTTTTTTTTTTGTGTCTAATCCGCATATATATCACAATTGCCCTTGATTTTCTTGACTGTATATCTCTTAAATGTCAACATATACACGTTTGATTTAGTTTACGAAGATTTTTCAATGCCGAGAACCTCGATCAGAGAGTAAAAAAGGCGTAAGGTTCACAATGGTGTAAAATTAAAATGGGATAGTCCGGGCTAGGATTCGTGTTACAGGAACAAAGGCCAAACCAACCACCCAAGAATGGAATCGCCTAGCAAAAACACTTGACAACCTCCTAGAAGCAGCTTTTCTTGCCACCAGACCTTTCTACATCAATTAGGAATCGGATGCCGTCACTAAACACATTCCTTAAATTGTAGTCATTTGTTGAGAGTTTTTTTTTGTGTCTAATCCGCATATATATCAACATTTCCCTTGATTTTCTTGACTGTATATCTCTTAAATATCAACATATACACGTGTGATTTAGTTTACGAAGGTTTTTCAATGCCGAGAACCTCGATCAGAGAGTAAAAAAGGCGTAAGGTTCTCAATGGCGTAAAATTAAAATGTGATATACCGGGCTAGGATTCGAGTTACAGGAACAGGGGCCAAACCAACCACCCAAGAATGGAATCGTCAAGCGAAAACACTTGACAACCTTCTAGAAGCAGCTTTTCTTACCACCAGACCTTTCTCCATCAATTTGGAATCTGATGCCGTCACTAAACATATTCCTTAAATTGTAGCCATTTGTTGAGTGTTTGTATTTTTTGGTGTCTAATACGCATATATATCACCATTGCCCTTGATTTTCTTGACCGTATATCTCTTTTCAATGTCTACATATACACATGTGATTTAGTTTACGAAGATTTTTCAATGCCGAGAACCTCGATCAGAGAGTAAAAAAGGCGTAAGGTTCTCAATGGCGTAAAATTAAAATGGGATATACCGGGCTAGGATTCGAGTTACAGGAACAAGGGCCAAACCAACCACCCAAGAATGGAATCGTCAAGCGAAAACACTTGACAACCTCCTAGAAACTGCTTTTCTTGCCACCAGACCTTTCTCCATCAATTAGAAATCTGATGCAGTCACTAAACACATTCTTTAAATTGTAGCCATTTGTTGAGTGTTTTTTTTTTGTGTCTAATCCGCATATATATCCCCATTGCCCTTGATTTTCTTGACTCTACATCTCTTAAATATCAACATATACACGTGTGATTTAGTTTACGAAGATTTTTCAATGCCGAGAACCTCGATCAGAGAGTAAAAAAGGCGTAAGGTTCTCGATGGTGTAAAATTAAAATGGGATATACCGGGCTAGGATTCGAGTTAAGGGAACAAGGGCCAAACCAACCACCCAAGAATGGAATCGTCGAGCGAAAACACTTGACAACCTCCTAGAAGCAGCTTTTCTTGCCACCGGACCTTTCTCCATCAATTAGGAATCTGATGCCGTCACTAAACACATTCCTTAAATTGTAGCCATTTGTTGAGTGATTTTTTTTGGTGTCTAATCCGCATATATATCACCATTGCTCTTGATTTTCTTGACTGTATATCTCTTAAATATCGACATATACACGTGTGATTTAGTTTACGAAGATTTTTCAATGCCGAGAACCTCGATCAGAGAGTAAAAAAGGCTTAAGGTTCACAATGGTGTAAAATTAAAAAGAGATATACCGGGCTAGGATTTGAGTTAAAGGAACAAGGGCCAAACCAACCACCCAAGAATGGAATCGTCGAGCGAAAACACTTGACAACCTCCTAGAAGCAGCTTTTCTTACCACCAGACCTTTCTCCATCAATTAGAAATCTGATGCCGTCACTAAACACCTTCCTTAAATTGTAGCCATTTGTTGAGTGTTTTTTTTTTTGGTGTCTAATCCGCATATATATCACCATTGCCCTTAATTTTCTTGACTGTATATCTCTTAAATATCAACATATACACGTGTGATTTAGTTTACGAAGATTTTTCAATGCCGAGAACCTCGATCAGAGAGTAAAAAAGGCGTAAGGTTAACAATGGTGTAAAATTAAAATGCGATATACCGGGCTAGGATTCGAGTTACAGGAACAAGGGCCAAACCAACCACCCAAGAATGGAATCGTCAAGCGAAAACAAATGACAACCTCCTAGAAGCAGCTTTTCTTGCCACCACACCTTTCTCCATCAATTAGGAATCTGATGCCGTGATGTATTGCAAAATACATACTTATATCGTGTATAGTTTGTACAATTTATCGTTATGTCTAGTTTAGTTTTGTTTTGAATTGCGTACTATTGATCAAAGTTCGGTTTTCCAGGTCTTGATACGATAATTGGCTGAAAATTGAGTGAAAACCAGCTTGATGCTGAATGTGTATGTCTTGGAATGATTTGAAAAGAGTTAGAATTATTTTGAGGAATTTTGAGATGTTAGAGCTGGAAAATATAAGCAACATTCTGTGAAAAAAAGGTCACTCGCGTAGCGCTAGGATGAGAAGCAAGTCAGTCGTGCTACACTACTGATGAAGCATTGACTTTGTTGACTTATGAAGGCCTCGCGTAGCGCGAGCATTGAAGACAGACCCGTCGCGCTACGCGACGGGTAGGAAGTTCGCGAATTCTTGTTTGTTGATTAGGGTTTGCTATAAAACGAAGGTAATTATCATTATTGAAGGAGTTACGAATTGGGAGACTTTGAGAGCAAGTTTGGAGCCGTCTTGGAGCTGAATTGAAGTTCTCGAAGCATCGGAATCATCGGTACAAGTCAGAGACGAAGAATCGAAAGATCAATCGGGTTTTCCAATCCCTTGTTTGTCGATTACTTGTTTGATACTTGTCATGATGAATTCTTTGTAAGATATCTTTGCGTTGTTTTCACAATTTAAGATGCTTGGCTAAACTTTTATAACTACCTAGACGAGATGAATGTTTGATTAAAGTTTGGATTTTTAATGGTTTTTATTGTTTGTGTATGGATTGATTTCTGAAAGTAAAGTGTTTTAGGATTTCTGATTTGGTGTACATGCATGCTTGACGATTGTTTTACTACTGTTTATTGCTTCGCTTGAATCTTGGTGACGGTCTTTATCACGGAATAGAATCGAGCTAGGGTTTTAGGTTTTGGTGAGTGTCTATATCACATAATAAACCTTTGATCCTTTAGGGTGAAAATCATGTAAGTAACCTTAGAAGTAACATTCGGTAGTTTAATAAAATCAAGTGTTCTGCTTAACTTGTCGCTGAGAGGCTCGAGTTAGTTATTAGGTCGCAGTGCAATATATATCTAAGATAGGTTTTGAGAGAAGTCGATCTTATTTCCCTAATTGCATTTGTGTCTAGTAAACCAAGTCAGAACCTAGAATTGCCTTAGATTATCGCGCTGAGAGGTAGATAGTCATATTAGGGCACTTTTAGAATCGTTAGAGGACTGAGAGGAAGTCTAACAGTCGGTAATCATAACAGCCTTGTAGGGTTTCCTAGGTTTCTTCCTGAGAAGGGTCGGGAAGTCTTAGCATTGAAATACCTTAAGGTTTAGTATCTTACGATCCCGGCTCCATACAACTTTAATACCATTAGAAGTCCATTCCTAGTTAAACTGGATTCGAGTCTAGGTAGTCTTTAATCTCATCTGAATACAAACTTCGTTCTTTGTTCGTGTCTTAGTTCTAATTTCTTTAGTTTTAGTAGTTAACATAGATTTCCTTAGTTTTCAGTAACCCCCCCCCCCCCAAATCAATTAAACAAGTTTAAGTCGCGTCTGTCAGTGTCTATTAGAGTTTAGTACGTAATACATAGAGTCTTTGGGTTCGATACTCGGACTTGCTAGGTTATACTACATTGATCGGTACACTTGCCGGTTGTGTGGTTTAGGTTAGAGAGTCTTAGTTTATAAATTTAAAGCTTATAGTGTCTAGTTTAGAGAGTCTAATTTAGGTTGTTTTTTATAGTCAGTTTAGCACACATCAAGTTTTTGGCGCTGCTGCCGGGGACTCTTGGCAATTGCGTTTATTAGCTTTGATTGACTTAATTGACATCGTACGTGCTACTTGCTTTTGTATATTGAGTCGTAGGGGTCTAATTTTCTGTGTATTTTATTTTTGTTGATTCTTGTAAATATGTGTGAAATTTGTGGAGGACCTCATTTTACTATTAAGTGCCCACAATTTGAGGGGTCCTCTGCACCATGTTACACTAACCCTTTTGTGCAGTCACAACCATATTTTTCACAGGGGTATTCTTTGAATTATTATGATAATCAGCCTTTTTATGATAATCCATATCAGCAGCCACAATATAACGAGGGTCAGTA
Organism: Helianthus tuberosus; assembly: GCA_030545235.1. Taxonomy (NCBI): domain Eukaryota; kingdom Viridiplantae; phylum Streptophyta; class Magnoliopsida; order Asterales; family Asteraceae; genus Helianthus; species Helianthus tuberosus. The sequence continues at coordinate 2,126 of JARYGA010032454.1, read as the reverse complement.
TTATGATCAATATTCTGGTAGCAACTATGATGGGGGTGATGCTGCTGCTTGGGGCAGGTTAGAGGAGTTGTTTGTTCAATTAGTTGCCCAAAAAGCCAATACCCAGAAAATCCTAGCAGAGCAAGATAATATTATGAGAAATCAACAGTCTGCTCTATTAGATCTTAAACGTACAGTAGATGACATGGCTAGGAGATTGGAAGAAGAGGAACAAGTGCAAAAAGTCCAACCAGAACAGCCAACGACTGGCTATACATATGATGCGGACGGTAACTATCTCGGTTACATGCTTTCTACTGGGGAATTAATCCCAACATTTCCAGAACTGGGGAAAGAGCTGCCATATGAAGATTGGTTAGATGAAGAGATCACTTCAGTCACGGAGACGAAAATGGACGCTGAAGTCCCACCTCCGGTTCCACAGGTTCCAATCATTAATTACTGGAGTGACTCCGATGATGAAAAAGATGAAGAAGAGTGGGCTGCTTATCAAAGGTCGTTAGTGAAGACAGAAGTGACTGAAGAGGAATTAGAATTAGGTGATTCTTTGGAGAGTATGTTTGATGATGAGGTAGAAATTAAGTGTGGGGATCTTCCCAAGGAAGTAGACCAAGTGGTGGAAGAGGAAGAACACCACAGCTGGCCCGTGGTACTTATAATAAATGAAACTGAAAAATCAAAACCACGGGAGAAGGCAAGGAAAGGAAAAATAAAGAACCGGGATTGGTTGCGGGTCAAAAGATGGTACAAGGAGGAGAGGAATGAGCCTTTTAAGCAAGACCAATCTTCTCATTACATGCCACGCATCCGGTTCATGCCAGGTAAATTTAAATTCTGGTGGTCTGACCCGTTTCTAATTTTTAAATTCTTTTATAATTCCACCGTTAAATTTTTATATGTTTATGAGAAACGGGTGGAATTGAACGGGTTAGATAGGGTTCAAATCAAAGAAAAACCTCCTGATTAAGTTCAAGTGTGGGGAGGTTTTGTAGAGTTTGTTAAATTTTCTTTATTCGTTGGATTTTCGGTAGTTTGTAGAGTTTGTATATTGAGTCGTTTATTTTGTACCATGAGTCGAAATTAGTAGTTTTGAGTAGTTTTTAGAGTCGGTACTGCGTTGGGTTTTGTTTTGCTTTGATTGTGCAGGTTTAGATTGTACCACCCGTACCCAATTGCCATTCGGGTGATTCTGGACTTGCCATTTTTGATAAACTCAAGAAGACTAGTCAACGATCGCGAATGAAATGCTATACGATCGTTCGGGGGATTCAAGATTCATACGGCTGGCACTGACTTTTGTCCTAACCAGCTAAGTCGTTTCCCTTTTGTTGTTGTTGTATATTTTTATTTATTTCGTTTGCAGTTTTTATTTCTTAGGTAGTGTTGAGTAGTATTTTCGTTCTTGCATTAGGGACAATGCAATCTCTAAGTGTGGGGATGGGATACTTGTAAATATTTGAGTCTTTTATTTATAAAAAAAAAAATTGAAAAATCAGAAAATGTCTTTCGATATGAGAAGTTTGCAAATTAAAACGGAAAATGATAGAAAAGGTGATTTGTTGCTTGGGTTGAATAATAATAATATGAGATTATAATAAATCGAGTTTGCGTCTAGTTTGGGATATGTGGATAGGCCCGGGTTTGGTTTTAAGTTCCTTTGATCTAATATACCTTAAATTGTCGGTCTGCTAGTGGGTTTTCGCCTGGGAAATATGGGAAATCAAAACTGCCGATAATAGTATAAGGGGCACCGTTATAAGTTAAAACTGTTAGAGTTTGTGATCATGCGAAAGAAAAAAAAAATAGAATAAAAGTGAGCTAGAAACTAAATGAAAGTAACACAGGCCTACGTATTCCGAGTTGGGGATAGCGACTCTACAGCCGGTTTGCCTCTGGGATGTGTGAAATCGATTTGCCGAATAAAAGTACCGAAACCTATGTAATCTGTGATTGGGGATAGCGACTCTACAGTCGGAATACCGCTGGGTTAAGGGAAAGCATCGTCTAGTCTCACGAATGAAAAAAAAAGAGAAAATTCTAAAAAAAAAAAAATGGAAAAGAAAAAGAAAAAAAATTTGATTGTTTACTCTCTTGGTTTTGATATAAAACGGTTAGGAATTGATCCA
>JARYGA010032453.1:0-26524 GCA_030545235.1 Helianthus tuberosus | reverse complement strand
AAATCCTATAGAAACAAGTCAGCTCAGAGTGGGACACCTACTCTCCGGTTCCTAGAAACTGATCTATAATGCACAATCAGACAATGAATAAAGTGCTAGATAGAAAAGACTTGACCCATCGATACCGAATCATAAAACTTGAGACATGAAAACGAAATACACTTTAACACCTTTTAATTGTGAAGCTAGTTTCAAACTGATACAATAAAAATCTAGAATCATCTAGATGTGAATAAATAGAAAGACCTTGAGTTATCAAGTGTCTAAACTACCAAACAACGACTAGACAAACCCTAGCAATCCCAAATTATATTTCTATTCAATAGGAATTGGATGCACACTTATGTCTACTGATCTTAATAGATTAATAACCTATATCATCTCTAACAATAGGGCTAAAAGATAATTGGCCAGATTAACGAATTAACTAATTATTTTAACGTGTCTACGATGAATTTCTTATTTACAAACACATCAAAAATGAAAACCAATCAACTAATATCAACAAACAATAGTACACATGATCATAATCAACAAAGTCGATGAGGTTTCCCACCGGCTTTGCCTCCCTGCCTCTGTAGTCTCATGATTTTGCAATTTTAGCTCCTTGACTTTGTAACCTTCAAAGTTTCATAAACTGACAAATTTAGTCCCTAAACTGTCACACCCCGACCACGTAAAACAACAAGACGTGGCGGAAACGTCGGGGAGTGTTGTAACAGAATCATTGTTTCACAACCATGGATCAAATAATTTTGTTTTATTGAATCATTGAAATCTTTGTTCTATTACAAATCAGATAAATACAAATATTGTCTTTCAAATTTTAAAGTCGCTAAGGCACAGGTCCATCCTAAGTGTAGTATGTATCAACAATCGTCATAAAGCAGCACCTGAAACATGTGTAAAAATAGGTACGTCAGCATAAAAATGCCTGTGAGATACGTAGGTTTTATTGTAATTAGGATTCATGACTTATGAGTTTAAAGAAAAAGTTTTAATAAAAGTAGTCATGATCCTTGTAAAAGGTTTTCTTTTATAAATCATTTATAAGAAATCAGATGGTAAAAAATAATAATACATAGAAAATTTAATAAGTAAGAAAAATGAGTTTGTATAGAATATATTGTTTGAAAAACAATATTTTGATAAAAAGGTTTATAGTATATATAAAAATATACTTTGGTTTTTAAGAAAGTCGAATAAGTAATATATTAAAATATATTTCAGTTCCAATATTGTTAACCCAAGTGTACTAAATAACAACACGGTATGTAATGTGATGAAAACACTTATATATAAGAAGTACCAGCGGCGTATCTACCATGTTTTCATCACATCACACCCGTCCCGTTATCCAAACACTAACCAAAACCCAATCGTTAGACAAATAGTATATTAAATATACCTTAGTTGTTTAAAATAATAATTTTCAGTAGTATATCAAAAGTATACTTTGGATTTATAAATAACATATTAAACTATGTTTTGGATTACAAATAACATATTAAACTATGTTTTAGATTTTTAACAAAATATATGTTGGTTTTGTACGATATCACATATGAGAGCATATCAAACTATACTTTTGGGAGTATAACTTAATATACAAAAATAATCTGACTTAAGAATTCATTCAGACCTAGTGCATCAAAATACACCTTTGAGACTATAGAAATACCACAAAGGCAATCCCTATTTGGATGGAGAAACAAATTGGTTTCAGACATTCCATGACAACAGGAATGAGGTGTCAAATCCTATAGCGCTATATCATACTACCAATCGGCCTGGTGAACAAAATAAGTACTATTCCAAACATTTATTTTATAATCTTTGAAAAATTAGAGTTTAGGTCATAAATAATCATTCAGTTTGTAAAAAGATAAGTACAAATATGTATAATCAATTATACTTTTGAAAACATGAAAATAACAGATAGGTACACATGCTTCACCCCAAAACAGTTTGAAAACAGTAAAATAGGGGACTATGTACTCACAGAGAGTTCTTAGAAGTCTTGAACAACTACCAAGAAAGCTAGAGGAGCCCCGAAAATTAAACGGTACCTAATATAGGTAACTACATAAATAAACCGGACCTAATTCGGAAGATCGGATAGGATGAGGTTTCGTAAACCAAATGAGTATAGGAACATATGGTCTAACAAAGCCTACATCCTAAAAGGAAACCTATCCTAAGTGCTTACGACCCATTAAAGTAGTTTACGCTACTTTAACATGTCGTGTGCGCAAATGCGCGTTCGAGACATCTAACTAGTCCTATGACAAGTATTATATGCCAAAACATGTTTAAATATGTTACATGACAAAAGTTTAGGTTACATATGCTTAATTACCAATTACGCATGAAAAAGGCATTTTGGTAATTTACCTAAGGCATATAAACTACCTATCATACAACTACTTAAACTAGGTGACCATAAGGTATAACCTCGGAAGGTTATTTCCTATACAACTATGGTCACAAAGCATGTTTGGTCGGATCTTAATGATCGACCAAACGGGTCGTGTTCGAAAGTCTAAGCGGGTGTTTAGTCCGCTTGACTTACGACTCTACACAAGCACTAAACTAAAAAGTGACGAGCTAAACATGCTAAAACATGTTTAGTTAGGTTATAAAACAGGTTTGGTATCAAAACAAACGGTTTTGATACCTAAAGTAGTTTGGTTACAAAATACGCAAGAATGCGCAATTTGGCCGAAACTACGACTCGCCACTAATCCTAGATAACGTGGTAATCAGTAGGTATAGTCACTAGGGACTATAACCATCGTGATTACGCTCACGTTATGAAGTTCAAACGAACTTCGCATTGACCATAAACTGGTCAATGCAGAAAGTCAAACTCGGTTTGACTTTCAGACTCGAAAAACGATAAAAGAACGAAAGAATACTTACAAAAGGTCCCCGCAAGCTCTTGATCCGATTTACCTTCAGGTATGAAGTATAAACTTAAACTTAGAATGCCAAAATCAGATCAAGTGTGAGTTGGGGGAATGAAATGGGGTGGGTATTTATAGAAATTCAAGAGCCGTTAGGATCGTTTCTCGAAGATTGAGCTTTGATCTCATCCTTACAAGTGGGCACATGGTATTTGAATACAAGGGGCACTCAAAAACCATCAAAATTGGCCCATAGATTGATCAAAAACCATTTGCAAGAGCTGGAATGAGCTGGAAATGGCTGGAAACACATTCTGTTGGTCTGGGGATGGGTTACGGACCGTAACCAAAGGTCCATACGGACCGTAAGGACCTTGCAGGTCAGCAACTTTCAAAATTGGCAGTTTTAGTCCCTGAAGGCCCAAACTTGGTTTTCGATGCATTTTTGACACGTTTAAGCCCCGTTAACCCCATTTCAAAGCTCTTAAATGAAGTTAAAGTATAGGGAACTTAAAATGTGCTCAAAAATATCTCGGATGTCGGCTCGTTTGGTCGTACGGTTGCGTTGTTCGGTTAATTACGACGGAAGTCGTAACGAACGCAGAAACGATCCAAATTACGCGACGAATGGAATTTTATCATGCCAATCACTAAAATAAAATATTTTAATGATTACATAAAGTTTAGGATGTCCGGATATATTCAGAACGTAAGATATGCGCGAAAATGCAAACTTATGCACTTTTGACGCTTTTAGTCCCTGGATGACCAAAAAGTTTATTTTAGCACACCGAACCCCTCAAAGCCTATTTCTAACCTATGCAAAGGATATTTAGGGTATGTTTAACTTATGTTCATGTTCCGGAATGTTTGTTACAGTACAAATCAGCATACTTTTGCAGTTTGTCGAAATTAGTCCCTGTAGGCGAATAAACTTGATTTCGACACACCAAACCTTCCAAAAATTATTTATAAGTTATGTAAAGGTTATTTGAGGTATGTTAAGACTATGTCACTATTCCGGAGTGTTTGTCACGTTAAACTGATTACGTTTACGTACCGGTTCGCGTATAACTTTCCAGAAAGCGATTTAAAGCTTGAAATCGAACAAGAGTTGATATGTGCAAACGATACACATATTTTTACAAATCCCAAGTATGAAATACAATATTTCATTGGTTTGGAATTTGTTTGATGGTTGAAGTGACACAGGTGTCACAGTCTCCCCTACTTTAGGAAATTTCGTCCCGAAATTTAATTTTAGGAGAAACTTGTGAGGACAACTGTGATGTTTTCGCTTTCGAATGAATCCCTTGAACCCTAAGTAGGACTCTGGGCCATGATAGGGTTCTTAGCGAAATTGTCAACCCTCAAAGTGAAGTCCTTGTAGTAGCAAAACATGGAGTTTCAAACTATGGACAGGAGAACGTTTCCCGTGAAGACTTATCATAGGAAACATGTGTGTGCTTGAAATCAGAATTGGGGAGTGTAAGATAAAATGACATCGGTCAAGGTCCAAGACTTCTCCCGTATCATTACTCTTGTCACTAAAGGTCTTAACACATGACAAAACTTCCTGTGGTTTCTGTGCACTGAATTCCATAATTATGTAGGCCTCCATAATTACGTAATTCCTTGCACAGTCCGCACAATTCATTTCATAATGCGTAGGGTAAAAATCAATTGATTAAACATGAAGCGACTTGACTAGACCACCAAAGGATCTTTTTAACTAGATCAACGAACGATCTTTTTAACCAGATCAACACATGATCTTCTTAACTAGACCGTCGTACGATCTCCTTAAATAGACCACTTAAGGGATCTTTTCAATTATATAATCACATGATATTCCTAACCAGATTTTCAAATGAATCTGTTTAACTAGATCACTCAAGGGGTCCAATCATAGAATAGTACTTTATAACCCAAGGGACTTAACTACAATGTTGAAGTCCATTAAGGATTTAAGATAGTACCTTTGGATATCCTATTATGAATCTCTCGTATGAGATATGGAAGATTCTACGAGGATTTGGATGGATCACATAAAAACACAAAACGTATAAGAAAACACATAAGCACATAATCACATAATTAGTTAACTTGATCTTTAATTTGTTATCTTTGGACACGGGTATTTAAAGCACACCAGGAATCCAATCCATGGATTTCATTTGGCACTTTAAACATAAGAATCTAACTATGGAGATAGAAAGATCTTAATAGGAATTCGGATTTATCCTTATTGAATCGTAATTTGCGTATTAAGGCATACGGATAATTCAATTAAGGGCTCCGATTTAATTGATAATTATCCATAAGGATCTAATTACGAGGTTAGAAAGATCCAATTTTGGATTTTGGAATTTTGTGTAACGAAAGGTGTTTCGAAACCTTTCACTAGGCGTGCTTAAGTCGATACACAAGGTAGAAAGTTGATGAGGTTGAGGTGCTAGATATGCCAAGAGACATATGAAGTAGAGTTTGAAGGTTGGGTACTACGTATGTTAAGTCGATCATACGAGCAGGGTTGACTTAGGGTTGGTTTAGACCACCTTGGTTTGGGTTGAATTGACAAGCATTTGTCAGGTGACCGAGTCGTCCACGTGATGCACACAGTCGACACTGCAGATAAGCTTGGTGAGGTGCATTACATTTGTTGCACATAAGCACATACCGGCATTAGGTTTCCTTGCAAGAGGTTGAGCAGCAGCAGGATTTGTAACAGCTTTGCTTTGGATTGCAAAGCGGCACATGTTAATCAAATATCCCCCATCGTCCACTGTGGGTATATTTGAAATAGAGTATCTTATTCGGATGATGACGGTTGCATTGATTGCTCTAAGGAGTGGTTCCCTTGTATGGCTTCATCCCTGAGACGAGTCACGGTGATAGCTAATCAACGGCCTTCTGGTAGTACGACGCCTAATTGATGGACAATTGCAGCACCTAGTTCGGACATTGTTGTTGCGATGAAGAGGCACCATGAAGAAAATGGGAGACATGGGAGGAAACAAGGGAAATGAAAACAGAATAACAATGCATAAAATTGCGATCATTTGTTTGTTACCTAAGGCAAACAAATGAGACGGTGAATAATCAAAGTAAATGGGTCAATATAATGTATTGCGAAGACATGCTTGCCTATAAGTGGATACTCACCCCAAGAGTTCCCAGGTAAGAGTGACTGGTCCGATACTGCGGATTTGTACGAACACTCTAGCCTTAGACAGAAGACCCAGGGTACAGACACCCACCCTTCCAGTTTGCACGTGTTCACATTATTTAGACCAAACTTTGACGAGATTTTGAAAACTTTGAAGGTTCAAAACCTAGTAATCAATCATCCTAGAACAGATGATTAGTTTTCAAAGCGGATTCAAAATTTGTGCTCTTATTGTGGTTGTCACCTAAGGATAAGTCACGGTATTGTTTTAAAAGCTAAACACAAGGTAACTTGTGTTAGGGTCCTAGGAAGGTTATAGTCTAGGTCAAAGCATTACTAATAACCTAATTCCCTATAACCATTGGCTCTGATACCAACTTTTCTGTCACACCCCGACCACGTAAAACAACAAGACGTGGCGGAAACGTCGGGGAGTGTTGTAACAGAATCATTGTTTCACAACCATGGATCAAATAATTTTGTTTTATTGAATCATTGAAATCTTTGTTCTATTACAAATCAGATAAATACAAATATTGTCTTTCAAATTTTAAAGTCGCTAAGGCACAGGTCCATCCTAAGTGTAGTATGTATCAACAATCGTCATAAAGCAGCACCTGAAACATGTGTAAAAATAGGTACGTCAGCATAAAAATGCCTGTGAGATACATAGGTTTTATTGTAATTAGGATTCATGACTTATGAGTTTAAAGATAAAGTTTTAATAAAAGTAGTCATGATCCTTGTAAAAGGTTTTCTTTTATAAATCATTTATAAGAAATCAGATGGTATAAAATAATAATACATAGAAAATTTAATAAGTAAGAAAAATGAGTTTGTATAGAATATATTGTTTGAAAAACAATATTTTGATAAAAAGGTTTATAGTATATATAAAAATATACTTTGGTTTTTAAGAAAGTCGAATAAGTAATATATTAAAATATATTTCAGTTCCAATATTGTTAACCCAAGTGTACTAAATAACAACACGGTATGTAATGTGATGAAAACACTTATATATAAGAAGTACCAGCGACGTATCTACCATGTTTTCATCACATCACACCCGTCCCGTTATCTAAACACTAACCAAACCCAATCGTTAGACAAATAGTATATTAAATATACCTTAGTTGTTTAAAATAATAATTTTCAGTAGTATATCAAAAATATACTTTGGATTTATAAATAACATATTAAACTATGTTTTGGATTACAAATAACATATTAAACTATGTTTTAGATTTTTAACAAAATATATGTTGGTTTTGTACGATATCACATATGAGAGCATATCAAACTATACTTTTGGGAGTATAACTTAATATATAAAAATAATGTGACTTAAGAATTCATTCAGACCTAGTGCATCAAAATACACCTTTGAGACTATAGAAATACCACAAAGGCAATCCCTATTTGGATGGAGAAACAAATTGGTTTCAGACATTCCATGACAACAGGAATGGGGTGTCAAATCCTATAGCGCTATATCATACTACCAATCGGCCTGGTGAACAAAATAAGTACTATTCCAAACATTTATTTTATAATCTTTGAAAAATTAGAGTTTAGGTCATAAATAATCATTCAGTTTGTAAAAAGATAAGTACAAATATGTATAATCAATTATACTTTTCAAAACATGAAAATAATAGATAGGTACACATGCTTCACCCCAAAACAGTTTGAAAACAGTAAAAGAGGGGACTATGTACTCACAGAGAGTGCTTAGAAGTCTTGAACAACTACCAAGCAAGCTAGAGGAGTCCCGGAAATTAAACAGTACCTAATATACGTAACTACATAAATAAACCGGACCTAATTCGGAAGATCGGATAGGATGAGGTTTTGTAAACCAAATGAGTATAGGAACTCATATAATATGGTCTAAGAAAGTCTACATCCTAAAAGGAAACCTATCCTAAGTGCTTACGACCCATCGCGACCCATTAAAGTAGTTTACACTACTTTAACGTGTCGTGTGAGCAAATACGCGTTCGAGACATCTAACTAGTCCTATGACAAGTATTATATGCCAAAACATGTTTAAATATGTTACATAATCAGTTACGTGACAAAAGTTTAGGTTACATATGCTTAATTACCAATTACGCATGAAAAAGACATTTTGGTAATTTACCTAAGGCATATAAACTACCTATCATACAACTACTTAACTAGGTGACCATAAGGTATAACCTCGGAAGGTTATTTCCTATACAACTATGGTCACTAAGCATGTTTGGTCGGATCCTAATGATCGACCAAACGAGTCGTGTTCGAAAGTCTAAGCGGGTGTTTAGTCCGCTTGACTTACGACTCTACACAAGCACTAAACTAAAAAGTGACGAGCTAAACATGCTAAAACATGTTTAGTTAGGTTATAAAAGAGGTTTGGTATCAAAACAAACGGTTTTGATACCTAAAGTAGTTTGGTTACAAAATACGCAAGAATGCGCAATTTGGCCGAAACTACGACTCGCCACTAATCCTAGATAACGTGGTAATCAGTAGGTATAGTCACTAGGGACTATAACCATCGTGATTACGCTCACGTTATGAAGTTCAAATGAACTTCGCATTGACCATAAACTGGTCAATGCAGAAAGTCAAACTCGGTTTGACTTTCAGACTCGAAAAGTGATAAAAGAACGAAAGAATACTTACAAAAGGTCCCCGCAAGCTCTTGATCCGATTTACCTTCAGGTATGAAGTATAAACTTCAACTTAGAAGGCCAAAATCAGATCAAGTGTGAGTTGGGGGAATGAAATGGGGTGGGTATTTATAGAAATTCAAGAGCCGTTAGGATCGTTTCTCGAAGATTGAGCTTTGATCTCATCCGTACAAGTGGGCACATGGTATTTCCTACATATACAAAACCAAGCTAGGGGAATAGTGCCACGCAGCTGCGTGGCACTTCCCTATTCGACCAACCATTTTATTGTTTTATATTAGTTTTAAAATTACGGTTTCGTCCTTAATTTAAAATAAAATTATGTTTTTGCCCCCACTTCAAAATAAAATTATGTTTTTGCCCCTCGCTCAAAATTACGATTTTGCCATGGGTTCAAAATTATGATTTTATCCCCAGATTACATTTACAATTTTCGCCCCAGTTCAAAATAAATTTTTGGTTTTGCCCCATACTAAAAATGACGACTTTGCTTTTTCGCCCCGTTTCAAAAATTATGATTTCGCCTTCAGTTTAAAATTATGTTTTTGCCCGGTTCTAAATAAAAGTATACTTTTGCCCCCTAATTCAAAATTACGATTTTTCCCTCAATTCAAAATTTTGATTTTGCCCCAGTTCAAATTAAAAATATAGTTTTGTCCCCAGCTTAAAATTACGATTTTGTCCTTAGTGCAAAGTTATATTACGATTTTCTCTCTGGTTCAAATTTATAGTATTACCATCACTTTAACTTTTGACAAATTACGATTTTACCAAAGTCAACAAATACAACTTTGCCCTCAATTCAAATTACAGTACTGCTATCGTTTTAGTTTTTTTTTGCAAAACTATAAAAGTGTTTTTTTAATTGGTTGACTGGATTTATTTTTTTTCCATGTCAAGGAGCTGCCTAACACTCGCTCATTAATCCTGATAAACTACAGTTTTGTCCTGAGCTCAGAACTACGGTCTTGTCATCGTTTTAGTTTTTTCCTAACAAAACTATAATAGTGTTTTTTTAATTGATTGAGAATTATTCAGCCATCGCCCCACAACGCGGGCGGGGCATCAACTAGTTTGAATACAAGGGGCACTCAAAAACCATCAAAATTGGCACATAGATTGATCAAAAACCATTTGCAAGAGCTGGAATGAGCTGGAAATGGCTGGAAACACATTCTGCTGGTCTGGGGATGGCTTACGGACCGTAAGCAAAGGTCCATACGGACCGTAAGGACCTTGCAGGTCAGCAACTTTCAAAATTGGCATTTTTAGTCCCTGAAGCCCCAAACTTGGTTTTCGATGCATTTTTGACACGTTTAATCCCCATTAACCCCATTTCAAAGCTCTAAAATGAAGTTAAAGTATAGGGAACTTAAAATGTGCTCAAAAATATCTCGGATGTCGGCACGTTTGGTCGTACGATTGCGTTGTTCGGTTAATTACGACGGAAGTCGTAACGAACGCAAAAACGATCCAAATTACGCGACGAATGGAATTTTATCATGCCAATCACTAAAATAAAATATTTTAATGATTACATAAAGTTTAGGATGTCCGGATGTATTCAGAACGTAAGATATGCGCGAAAATGCAAACTTATGCATTTTTGACGCTTTTAGTCCCTGGATGACCAAAAAGTTTATTTTAGCACACCGAACCCCTCAAAGCCTATTTCTAAGCTATGCAAAGGATATTTAGGGTATGTTTAACTTATGGTCATGTTCCGGAATGTTCGTTACAGTACAAATCGGCATACTTTCGCAGTTTATCAAAATTAGTCCCTGTAAGCGAATAAACTTGATTTCGACACACCAAACCTTACAAAACTTATTTCTAAGTTATGTAAAGGTTATTTAAGGTATGTTAAGACTATGTCACTGTTCCAGAGTGTTTTTCGCGTTAAACTGATTATGTTTACGCACCTGTTCGCGTATAACTTCCCAGAAAGCGATTTAAAGCTTGAAATCGAACAAGAGTTGATATGTGCAAACGATACACATATTTTTACAAATCCCAAGTATGAAATACAATATTTCATTGGTTTGGAATTTGTTTGATGGTTGAAGTGACACATGTGTCACATAAACCTTTTACTTTGAATTTCTAAAAGCACAACCTCATCTTTCAAACTTTGCCATCACCAACCATCTACTTTGGTTTTCCACCATCACCCCCTTAGCTCTTACATAGTTACGCCAGCAACCCTTTTCTTTTACATTTCCACCACCACCCCCTTATCTTTTACACATTTCCGCCACCACCCCTATGCTTTTACACTTTGTCTTTTTTAGACTTTGTTTTTTATCCCTTGCATTATTACTCTATTTTTATACTCGCCCAACTTTAAAAAGATTGCAATTGTAACCCCTAGCCTACAACTCCTACTTTTGCAAATGCCAATGCATTGTGTTTTACGAAATGTCTTAGACATTATGTTTTACATTTTGTGTCTACCTTTATGTTTTACACTTTTTTTTGTTATTGTCTTTTACACACTACGTTTTACGAATCATGTTTTGTCTTACTATATGTTTCCACCCGTCGTGCGCCGCCACAACGCACGTCGGACAAAATATTAGTATAGTATTAATTGACAACATATGGAGAAACAATAGACGTTTAGAGTCTCCGTTAAAAAAAAAATAGACGTTTAGAGTCTACATATATGGTCCTTTTAAGTTTTTATATTGCTTTTTTGAACATGTATTTTTATTGGTGAGGATTTCAAGGATGATGGAAACTGAAAAAATGTGTTTATTTTAAAATTATGAATTTTCCCGTCACGACTTTAGGACAGTGAGGTGGGATTTAGGTGGTTTTTAATTACTTTATACTACCTTTGGTAAAAGTTTTGTAAAAAATTAAACGAGTCAAATACAATTAATTTTTGTGTCAAATACAATTGATTTTTGTTGCTTCATCGTGACGAATCAAACTGATATCGTCAAGAAAAAATCGTACGAGTACGGGCATTCTTTACTGTCGGTTTTAGACACACTTTCTTTTGGCTAAATGATTTTAAAAAGTTCTCTTTCTTGTTACAACGTCGTTTTTTATTATGATTTACAAATATATCGACGCAACATGTTTTTTATCTGTGTTTCGATGTTCAATAACACACCACCGCAACTCACGGTATATTCACTAGTTAAGTATTATTGAATGGTCATATCATATCTTAGGGATGGAAGCTAAGTCCACAACAATATAACAAGCGTGTTGTCATCGTTGGAGTAGTTGATTTTCATAAATATGTTCACATGTCCATATTGTTGTATGCTTCTAATCCATTCATAAATATTAAAGTCAAATTAGTAGATACAGTTTGGTCATGATACATGCTCCATGGTCATAAAACATACTCATATTATTATATTAAATATTCAATTTCTATTGTAAATATTAGCGTTGAAATATTAAATCAACTATTCTTACCTGATTTGTTTTTATCATGATTTTTCTATAACTTAACTTCCATTTTGCTCTTTATGATTTGGTCTTTTTAATGGTTTTGCCCCGATGGTTTTAAAAGTGCCATTTTCCTCCCTGATGTTAGCTAATTTTTCCAAATCAACTCCTTGACCCTAACTCTATCCATCTCCATCCATAATGTTTGTTATCTAGAATGGTATATTGGTAATTTCAAAGATAAGACTAGGGGTATTTTGGTAAATTACATGTATATGTTAAGTTACTATTATTTTTGTTATTGTAGATACAGATTCATGACTGATACACTCTCCCCTCTCTCTTCTCCACCACCACCACTACCACCACCGGAACCCATATCACATGCACCACCCGTCACCACCCAACCACCACTGGAACCCACGTCACTTCAACTACACCTACATCACTTCCACCACCACCACCGGAACCCACATCACTTCCACCACCACGACACCACCCAACCTTCACTTCTTCCACAGTGCCACTACAACTACCCCATCGGACCCCAATCACCACATCACTGGAACTTAAACCTCGTCACTGGAACCCAACCCCATCATAAAATAAAACGACCGGAACCCAACCACCATGGCCACCATCACCCGTCATTGAATCGGAACTCAAAATCTAAACGACTACCACCGCCATCAACACATGATCAGAGCTCCCCTTTTAGATCTGAGCAACGTCCCTTTTCAATTCTAAACTCAAAAACTAAACAACTATCGACACACCCCTTTTTAGATCTGAACAACGTCCCTTTGCGACATCCGTTAGCGGCCATCAACATTTGCGAGGGTGGTGGTTGTGGTTATAGTAAGTAGAGAGAGGGAGAGAAATGGTAAGGGTGAATGGTGGTGGTGGTGGTTACAAATTGTAGATAGAGAGATTAAGATGATGAAGTTGGTGGTTGTTGTGGTTACAATAGGGGTGTTTATGAGTCTATCGGATCCGATCGAGGGTCTGCTCGTGCTCGGATTGAATTACAACCGATCCGATCCGATCGGATCGAATTTGCAAAATCGAGCACAAAAGTGATGCTCATGCTCAAATTGAATTTGAATCGAGCAGATCGTTTTCGCTCGGTTTCGCTCGATTGAATTATAAGGCTGCGTTCAACAAAAACAAATCCTAACTTAATTAAAACATGTCCAACACCTTATTAACAAAAGCAATACATAACTAAAATCATGATTCAAAAAATGTTCTTAACAATAGATGTTGTGCTCTTTGAGTTACCGCTTGATCGAACAATCAGATTATTACATTGTTTTAGGAATTAGGAATTTAGGGTTAGATTTTGGTGGCGATATACAGATCTTCGAACAATCAGTTTATGAGTCTATCTGATTGTTTTAGGAATTAGGGATTTAGGGTTAGATTTTGATATTAACTATTAATTTGGGCTAGTATATTTTTTGGGCTTTTAATTTTTTTGGGCTAGTATATCTTTTGGGCTTTTAATATTTAAAATCTATAACATATGTATATATATATATATATATATCTATAATACTATATATAGCATTTCAGATGTACAAGATGGTAATTTTGCTATGCGTATCAATTATAAAGCAGCATGTACAAGTGTTTAAAGCCATTTGAGAGGGGGTAATTTTGCAAGTTGTTCAAACTTTTAAGACACTACAGGGTTAAGATTGGGATTTCACATGGAATTCTAAAGGAACCCTAATATAATAGGAGGTAAATGAAGAGGAAAGTGGTTGCGATTCGTGACAGGAAAGTGAAGAGACATAAAGAGAGAACCATGAGCAAGAGTGTGGGCGGTGACCAGGGTTCGATTAGGGTTTCCCAAGGAGGAAGAAGGTGACATGTTCTTGTTCGATTGGCGTTCTGACC
The DNA here is from genome assembly GCA_030545235.1 of Helianthus tuberosus. Lineage (NCBI taxonomy): Eukaryota > Viridiplantae > Streptophyta > Magnoliopsida > Asterales > Asteraceae > Helianthus > Helianthus tuberosus. Next base: position 12,458 of record JARYGA010032453.1, on the reverse strand, counting down.
AGGTAAGATTACTGAATTCAAGGAGATGTTTTGCATACTTCTTCTAATTCTCCATTTCGAACCAGAAAAACCCTTATTCTTGTTTCAGTTTTATCGGCAGTTGCCGTGATCGTACTTTCGTCGAACACATCGACCTCTTTCCGGTCCGATGGTGTTGTTTCTGACCAAATTTACTCCATTGAGGTCGTCAACGACTTCCCTCACGATCCTGCTGCTTTCACACAGGTCTCTCTTCTTTTTGTTTACGAAATTTGTTACTAAGATGATCTTGATTGGTTTATTATAAATTGTTATTAGTTGTTATGGTGGTTGTGGGTTTGGGGATTGTTAGGTTTGATGTTAGAAGTGGAAAACAATTGTTGTTTTTTGGGAATTGAGAGATTGGTTAGTTTGGAAGTATGATGTGTACCAAGTGTTTGATGTAATGTCTGGATGTTTTAAACTCGAGTTATGAGTTGGAGTTACTCGGGGAAGATGATGCAGTGTCACTGCTCTATCACACTGCGTGCGGAAGACCATCAATACCTCCCGGTATGGATGAGAATCTAATCAAACAGGTAATCATATCACATCATATCTTTCAAATAAATTGCTAAACTATGATGCAGTAAATTAATAAGTTATTCCGTTTTAATGTTTAATATATTGTTGAGAAATGTAAAGGGCTTCCATTGGCGCTGAAAGTGATCGGGGCTTCACTACGAAACCAGCCCGAAAATTACTGGAGCGGTGTGAATAAGTGTTAATTACCGGACCAGTTTTGTTAATTTTTTTTATATTGGGCCAATTTGGCCCAAGTTTATAGCAATAGAAAACGGTTAGACGATTCATAGCCGAAAGAAATTACAAAATAAACCACGTTAACGAAGTTGCTTGGTTTTATACATTCAAATAACCAAACTTCTTAATATTTTCCTTTAAAGGCACCTGCAACAAATAATGGAATGGACGGAACATCCAAAAGCTTTACATCCGATCTTGAGTTTGAGGAAAAGCTTCAGGCAGTTAAAAGGTATTTCTTACATTCTACCAACCGTGGTTAAGAATGCTTCAATTTTTAGAGATTTTTTTTTCTTAAAAAAGTTTTTTGCGTAAATATTTGGTTTCACCATACCTTTTAATTTTTAGTCAGAGTTTACCTGAATGCAGAACATGCCCATTTTTGCATAATGCATTTAATGTAAAATCACCTCTAAAGATAAAGGTGTAACAGATATTGAATGATTGTGAGTTAGTACAATTAGTATTCTACAATTAAACTTTGAGCGCTATCATTTCTCTTCACGGAGATTTATTTTGTTTCTACTTAGGTCGGCATTGAACCAAAAAAAAAAAGCCGAAGAGAAGAATATGTATGGAACAATTGACTATGATGCTCCAGTTGCATCAAAGCCTAACAAAATTGGACTCGGTACTTAGGTGATGACTTGTAGGATAATTTGTATTTTCTATATCATGAATAGAGTTACATTTAGCATATTCAGTGGATGACATTCTAACATGCACTAACATAGATCGGAGTAGGAGTTGCTGCTGTTGTTTTCGGGTTGGTGTTTGCTCTTGGAGATTTTAGCCCTTCTGGAAGGTATAGTTTTATGAGATATTCATTGTTAAGTAAATTGGTCAACTGTTGTTTTTAGTTAACCAAAGAGAATTAGGGATAAACTTGATTCAATTCTTCACAATATTCAACATTACAATATATAGAGATAAACATAGCTGGAAACCCTAAAGCCCATAAGTAATGGGTTAAGCCTTAAATGTATGGTTTATAACACTCCCCCTCAGACATTTAGAATTAAACACAGTTTAACAACATACTTCAGGATGATGTTAAATAGGTACTTTAGGACCTGAATAAATAAACTGATACTACTGAATCAACTATGCTGCCTCATTAAAAACCTTACTAAGAAAACCCAGTGGGACAAAACTTAGTTAAGGGAAAAAGAGTACATCGTGTATAATTCTCCCCCTGAATTTAACAAACATCTTTCAATCTACGAAGACCGATCTTGTGTGATAGCTGCTCGAAACTGCTTCTAGGTAAAGATTTCGTGAACAGGTCAGCTAGATTTTCACTTGACTTAATCTGGCGAACATCAATTTCCTCTTCTTTTTGCAAGTCATATGTTGAGAAAAATTTTGTTGAGATGTGCTTTGTTCGATCACCCTTGATATAACCTTCTCTGATTTGAGCTATGCAAGCAACATTGTCTTCATAAATAATTGTCGGCTCCTTCTTGATCTGTTCCAATCCGCATGCTTCTTGTATGTGATTAATCATTGATCTCAACCACACACATTCTCGACCAGCATCATATAGTGCTATTAATTCGGCATGATTTGATGATGTTGTTGTAAGTGTTTGCTTAGTTGACTTCCAAGAAATTGTTGTGCCATCGTATGTGAATACATAACCTATCTGAGATTTTGCTTCGTGAGGATCTGATAGATATCCGGAATCAGCATACCCAACAAGCTGGGACTTTGGATCTTTCTGATAGAAAAGACCTAAGTCTTGTGTCCCACAAATATACCGGAATATATGTTTTACACCATTCCAGTGTCTACGTGTTGGATTCGAACTGTATCTCGCTAGCTCATGTACTGCAAATGCAATGTCAGGTCTTGTGTTATTTGCGAGATACATAAGGGCACCGATCACGCTTAAGTAAGGTACTTCTGGACCAAGTACTTCTTCGCCTTCTTCTTGAGGGCGATAAGGATCCTTGTGTGGATCTAGCGGTCGGACAACCATAGATATGCTAAACGGATGTGCTTTATCCATATTGAAACGTACTAACATCTTCTGGATGTAGTTTGATTGATGGATAAATGTGCCATTGCACAGATACTCAAATTGTAGTCCGATGCATACTTTTGTCATACCAAGATCTTTCATCTCAAATTCCTTCTTTAATAACTGAGCAACTTTTTCTATCTCTTCTGGAGATCCGATGATGTTGATATCGTCAACATAGACTACTATTATAGTGAAATTTGAGAGTGATCGTTTTATAAAGACACATGGACTGATTACATCAGACTTGTATCCTTCCTTTTCGATATATTCACTAAGCCGATTGTACCACATACGTCCAGATTGTTTGAGACCATATAAAGATCTCTGGAGCTTTATAGAACACATATCTCGAGGTGTTGATTTTAATGCTTCAGGCAATTTTAATCCTTTAGGGATTTTCATGTAGATGTCATTTTCAAGTGTCCCGTATAAGTATGCGGTGACGACATCCATTAGTCTCATGTGAAGTCCTTCAGAGATTGTGAGGCCGATTAGGAACCTAAGGGTTATCGCATCCACTACAGGGGAATACGTTTCCTCATAATCAACTCCTGGGATTTGGGAAAACCCTTGTGCTACAAGTCGAGCCTTATATCGTACAATCTCATTCTTTTCATTTCTCTTTATTGCAAACACCCATTTATAACCTCCTGGTTTGACGTCTATGGGCGTTCGAACTACAGGTCCGAAAACATGTCGCTTTTCGAGCAAATTCAATTCGGCGTTTATGGCTTCTTGCCATCTTGGCAAATCATTTCTGTGCATGCACTCTTCTAAAGTTTTAGGTACGTAATCATTTTCATTGATTACATCCGTTGCTATAGCATATGCGAATATATCATCAACACGTGTTTTATTCCGGTTCCACATTGTACTATCTTGTACATAATTAATAGGGATCTCATTTTCGTTCGGTACATGTGTTTCTTCTGAAACTTCATTTTCCTCTGGATTCATAGTTGTCTCTTCTGGGACATTTACCTCTACCGGGGTTTCACTTATAATCTTTTGTGAGTTTTCACCAACTGCGTTACTTTGCTCTTTTCGTTTCCGTGGGTTTTTGTCTTTGGAACCAATTGGTCTCCCACGCTTTCGTTGTATAGTAATCGCTTCTGGGATTACTTCAATTCGAGCAGGTGCATTTGATGCTGGTACATGTGACTTTGTCACTCTATTCGTGTCTGTGAATGCATCTGGTAATTCATTCGCTATTCTTTGCAAATGTATAATCTTTTGGACTTCATATTCACATTGACCACTTCGGGGGTTGAGATTTGATAGCGATGATGCATTCCACGTTATTTCTTGTGTTACCAGTCTTTCTTTGTCCATATCTCCCCCTAAGACTGGGAACATTGTTTCATCAAAATGACAGTCAGCATACCATGCTGTAAACATGTCTCCCGTCATTGGTTCTAAATATTTAATTATGGACAGGGAGTTAAAACCAATATAGATACCCAGTCTTCTTTGGGGATGAATTTGTGACACGGCCTGAAAACACTACACAAACCTAACACAAAATTCGCGGGTTTGGGTCAGTTTCCGGTTGAACCCGCCAACCCGTTTAGCTAAACGGGTCGGGTTCGGGTCAACCTGGTCGGGTTGGCGGGTTGACCCATTTTACTCATTTATATTATGTTATATGTTTTTACAATTTCATATTTTTTTAATGTCATAAATTAGATTGGGTGTGTATTTTATGCCATAATTATAAGTTATAACTTAAAAAGATAAATTGACAAGATTTTATAAATTAAATGTATTATACATTTGTGTTTTTTTAGTAAATTTTAATTAATATATTAATTTGCGAAAACAGATAAAAAAATAAAAAAAAATGGGTTGAGCGGGTCGTGTTCGGGTCAACCCGCGAATATCCAGGCCGTGTTTGTGTTTATATGTATGACCTAATTTTTGGGTTCGGGTTGGTTGAACCCTGCCAACCTGCGAACACGATCCGTTTAGCACCCCTAGATATAATATGATCTGTTGCTGACTTGGAAGTATGTTTATTTGGTGCAGCGTGTGCTATACGTGGATATCGACATTCATCACGGTGATGGTGTGGAGGAAGCGTTTTACACAACTGACAGGGTCATGATGGTTTCTTTCCACAAATTCGGAGATTACTTTGTGACAACCCTCACTAAACCAGGTATCCGTACGACTTAATTAATAATTAATTACTGCTTAATTACTATGCTTGTTTGAAATTACTGATGAACTGCTACTTGATACTGATACATGTACTTACTTGCATCATACTTTACTTGCTGTCACTACATTATTTACATGCTGAACCTTAGTGACAAACATGATGCACAAAAGCACAGTAGCACTTTAAACGGATAACCTATGGAACATGCTGATAAGCCAGCATCAGGCAGACACTGCCTCTAAGGCCTGTATGAGCCAGAAATATTTTGCTACACTAGTGGTGAGTGTAGGGATATAAGGGTTGTAGAACTGCGTCTCTAGGAATAAGTTACAATGACTGGATGTGCCTAAAACGTGCTTTAAGCACAAAAAAATTCAGCACTTTAGATAATAATTCAGCTTTTAGCTAACTAATAAAGTGCCAAAACATGAGAAAAATATTGCTAGACACTTTCCAAAGTGTCAGAAATAAGTTGTGTCACTAAAAGGGGTATTAACGACACTTTAAAGTTTTGTTAAGCGCTTTAACGGATTACTATCCAACCGAACAACCGGACTTTACCCGGAACATGAAAATATTGTCATTTACATTGTTTATCTTTTTCTGAGCCAGTTAGGGTCCCTGAATACCCTAACACCCGCCATAAAGCACAATACATTAGTAACCGGGTTAATCACTTAACTAACCTAGAATAACCTAACTATAACTAACTAATGGTTGGATTTGAACTAGATTACCCCCCTCCCCTCCCTTGACCGAACTCGGTCACATTGTGACCCCCATGGTACATCATTTGAATATTTTATTTTCTTTTGTCTCATATCTAGAGAACATGAAACCCTTTGGGTATTAAGCTTGTAATTATCTATAAGATCACCCTTGTGCACATCATATCATTCACAACTCACAACTCAAGACAACACTTCTCTCTCTCTCTCTAAGAGCTACGGCCGAACACCCCTTGAGCACCCACCCATTTTTGATTTTTGATCATCATATTCCAAGTTCATACAAGTGTTAAGGATCTCGTATAAGGAACTTTGGTGCAATCGGAAGGCGAAGGACCTCACTACATTGCTTTTATCCACCCGTTTTTCGCATAGATTCTTCCCTAGCCTCGAGCTAGTAGTAAGTTGCTTAAATCACCTTCTCGAACTATTTTTAAGTGGTTAATATGATTTGTAACGTTTAAAAGTTATGAACATACAAGTTGAAGCTTAAAAGTCTACTAAAAACACTAAAAACGTTGGTTAAAAGCTCTTATGTTGTGTAAATCATGTAATAATTGATTTGTGTGATTATTTGGACCCGATCTATGTTGTGGTAGCTCGGATCATCATTTAACCCGGGTTGGTCATGACCTTGGATTATGACATAAGGTTGTTTTGGGAAGTAACAAAGGTTAAATGATGAAACTCTACCACACACGAATCATGAACTTGTGTAAAAGTGATTTTACTTGTGAAATAGTGTTTAAAACTAGTAGATCTACGGATCTACAAGCGGTATTTTCAAAGGACCGAGCGTCAAAGAAATCATGTTTTCTAAAGACGGATCTTACACTAACAAGAAGGATTTTTAGAACACACAAGTGTGTAGACACTTGTGTAACACAAAGTTTCGACAAAAAAAAAATAACTATTTTTGTAAAAGATGACGAGAAGTTGTAAAAACGGAACTTCCCTAAAAACGAGGTTTTTACGAAACCGGATTGGTTTATACAAAGATCCACTAAAAGAAATGAGATTTACTACATATCTTTGGAAAAACTACAAGTTCATGTAATTTATGCGATATACATATTTATTTACTAGTTTGTTGTTTTGGACATGGTTTTGATTAAATAAGGAAATTGTTGATTTGGTTTATAAAAGAAAATGATACGCTTGAAAGCGTGGCCACCTCCAGTTACAGAGGAAACTCTGGCGAAATTTTTCCAAAAACCTAACACTTAGAAATATTTTCACTATAAGTGTTAGAAATACATTTTGACTTGTTTTCAAATTATAGATTTCGCCACGACTTATTTACAAAATACCGGAGGTGGCATTTCACAAAATAAAACGTGATACATATACACACACACACACATATATATATATATATATATATATATATATATATATATATATATATATATATATATTTAGTATATATTTTTCACAACATCACTTGTATAAGTGTTTATGATTATTTTGTGAACTACGTAAATATTATTTTTAGGGTAAAAATAATATTACTAAGTATTATTTTGGGAAAATCACATGTATTAAAGTATAATATTTTTGGGAAGAATATTTATATTTTGAAGTTGGAAATAAAATATATTTTAAGTGAGACTTAATAATATATTTCGAAATTATACGAACACACATGTATTAATTCCCCCATCCTTGGGAAGGAAAAATGACTACCAAGTATATACAGAATGTAAACACGAAATAGTTGCCTAACTATTTCCCAAAAAACTTAAACCATAAAGCTAAGGCACGGCCGTCCGTCTAATAGAGTTAGTACGTGTAGGTCGTCATACAGCTGATTGATTTGGAGGCATACTTGGTAGAGACGCACCACTGTGAGTTCATGTCCCCCCTTTTCTCTAACTGTTTTCAGTTTTATAACTTCGGGGGTGAAATACATGTTACTATGATTACGAATGTTTCTTACATGGTATGGTCAGCTAAGGAAGGAACTGTTAGGTTATGTGATTGGGTAGGTGAACCCTTAAGAACATTAGTCCTCGTAGTACGATCGAGGGATACAAGTGATAGGCCTATTTGAGCATAACAAACCCCACCCATGCGCCCTAAGGTTGGACCATGTGGTGACCTTGTCTTAACATCACCCATGCGCCCGCAGGTTGGACCCTGTGGTGACCTTGTCGTAACACCACCCATGCGCCCGCAGGTTGGACCATGTGGTGACCTTGTCCTATCCCCTCCCCTCCCATGCGCTCGCAGGTTGGACCATGTGGTTACACATTAACTGATATGTTTCCTTATTTGCTTGCATACCAGAGTTTACAAAACATTCATACTTACAATGATTATAAAGGTTTATTCGCGCGCACATACTAAACACATGAACTCGCTCAACATTATTGTTGATTTTTCAACTTACATGTATTTCAGGGAATTAAAGGATCTGGCGCGGTATGACACGTTTTCCCGCTGCACTAGTTACGAGGTCATCCGAGTTTGGGGAATGTGACTCTTTCCTGGACACGTCACAGTCCTTAAACTGTGTTTATGTCATGTTGATGTTTGTGATTGTTAAGACAATGTTGTTGTATTTGGTTTTTAAAACTTAATTAAATGGATGATCTTGCATGGTTTTATTTCATATAGCTTTGTTATGGTTAAGCTATGGTATTAAGAAGTCACACCAAATTAACCACGCTTCCGCAAAGCCAGGGTGTGACAGCTTGGTATTAGAGCTCTGATCATAGCGAACTAGGATTCTTTCTAGAGTCTAGACTATGATCACTAGGGCTCTCACGAAAACATTTTTACTGCATACCACTTAAGTCCAGATCCAAAACGTTTTTACAAACAAATGTTGAGCATATTTATTTATTATTAGGCTCAGTCCGGAAAGGCTGAGGCTCGGTCTGGGAGGCCGAGGCTCGGTCTGGGAGGCCGAGGCTCGGTCTGGGAGATCGAGGTAATTGGCTAGTGGGACTAGGAAAATTGTCTAGTGGGACTAGGAAGAGCAGTCTGGGAGGCTGGGAAAATTGGCTAGTGGGACTAGGAAGAGCAGTCTGGGAGGCTGGGAGAATTGGCTAGTGGGACTAGGAAGAGCAGTCTGGGAGGCTGGGAGATTTGGCTAGTGGGACTAGGAAGAGCAGTCTGGGAGGCTGGGAGAAATGGGCTAGTGGGACTAGGAAGAGCAGTCTGGGAGGCTGGGAGAATTGGCTAGTGGGACTAGGAAGAGCAGTCTGACAGGCTGGGAGGCTAGTGGGACTAGGAAGATCAGTCTGGGAGGCTGGGAGGCTAGTGGGACTAGGAGAATTATTTGATTGCTTACTTGACTAATGTGCTTATATGATTATATGATTGATTGTTGTACGTATGTGTGTTGGTGTTACAAAAAGTCATGCCTTCATCAGATACTGGAGAGTCGGACACTACAGATCCCACGACCATAGTATCAGACGACATAGTTTCATCAGAGCACGAGGTGTACATTTCCGATACTACCGGCACCGACGATGATGACTTTCAGCCCTTTGCGCTGCCTGATGTCATAGCAGAGCCTGCTGATGGCCATCTTGTTGGGAATTTGCCACTCGCGGTGATCCCTACTCATGTGCCCCTTGCCGCTTATCCCGTTGTTGAGATGCCACCCGACGTTGTCTCTGACGACGATAATGATCTATTAGAGGAGGACCCCTTTGAGGGTGAGGCCCTATTGTTGCTGGTGATAGCCTATGGCTTGCTGACGCTCCTGCAAGAAGAGGCTCATGCCCATTCACCTGTCCCAGACCCATTTGAGTCTGTGGCGTCCGCATCTTTGCATACACCGGGAGTACAACACTACTCACACGACGCCGACCCTGATATGGTGTCATCAGCTGCACCAGTTCCCGCACACAGCTTTGAGATTGATCGCGATATTGAGGACGATTCTGTTTTTCCACCTGGTTTTGATCCAGACCATGACATTGAGATTCATACACTTAGACCAGCCCTTGGAGGATCCTGTAGCCCCTGTCGACCCTATGTTTATTGATCCAGCTGATTTTGGGATGGAGTCTGTTGATCCGGAGCCGACTGTGGCCCCTGAGCCAGGCGTTACTCCTGACCCCGCATTGGAGCATGACCCTGTTCATGCCGATGCACCTGCTGTTGCTCCTTGATTGATCATCTGCTTGGACGAGAGAAAATTGGGGTAACTGTGCAAGACAATTTATTATTACGGGGGCCCACGTAATAACGACTTGTAGTGCACAAAAATCCTGGTGGACTCTGCGGGTCAAGCTAATGAAAACCAATGTAGCAGGAAATATCTAAAACACGAATGACCAAGGCGAGGCGATGTAGCCTCGAGTTCATTCTATTACAAGCAACAAGCCAAATTGGCAAGCCTATGTGAAGGCTTAGAAATTTATTTCCCCACTCATACATTGAGTATATTTACGTGTGAAATTGGGTGATTACATGATGGCTTATGATGCTATATATCTCATAAACAATTGAAACGTTGTCAAACCCGCTTCATACCACTTCGACAGAAGAGAATGTCACCCGGACGTGACACAAACACCAGTACGTTGCCAAGGACAGAAGCCGAGCTGTAAGAACGCATCTCACAGGAAATGGCACGACATGAAGCCCTCCGCTCTAAGCACAGCGATGGCATTACTGGAAATAACCCTCCAACTGGCCGCACCTGTAAGTAGTTCCTGAACTGCAAGCCTTTGAACTTTGACGGAACAGGAGGCGCCGTTGCATTTGTTCGTTGGTCCGAAAGGATTGACTCCATTCTAAGAATGAGTAACGGTCCGCCCCAACAGAGTGTTACCTATATCTCGGGGTTATGTCTAGATGACACACTCTCAAGATGGAACCTTCAGGTTCAGACCCTTGGTACAGATGCTGCTTATGCACTGAGCTGGGACGAGCTCAAGGAAATGATGGAGAAGAAATACTGTTCTAGGGCTGAAATCCAGAAGCTTGACGCGGAGTTCTGGAATTGAAAATGGATGGACCAAAAATTCCTGAGTACGTCCAGCAATCTCACGACTTGTCTAGGGTCATCCCCTACTTAGTCAAACCGGAGTTCAAGAGGATTGAACGATTCATTTGGACACCTACACCCCAGACCAGGGGTATGGTTACTACCTCGAAGCCCTCAACCATTGCAGAGGCTATCAATATGGGTGGTTTATTTATAACATGAGATGTTATGTGATCGATTTATTTATAACATGAGATGTTATGTGATCGATTTATTTATAACATGAGATGTTATGTGTTGATATTGTTGTATACTTACGTACACTCTACTTACTATGACCTGACCAACGTGAACCATCTTTTAGAGGATGCCGCCGAGACGTCAAACACGAATGCCTACCAATGAGGCAGAGCTTCTGCAGGTCATCGCGGCTGCCATCGCACAATACGCCGCCTCTCAAGGAGGAACTAGCGGAAGTAATTCTGGCAATACCGGCAACAACAATCCACCTCATGGCTGTACCTACTGGCACTTCCTCAACCACGAGCCTCCAAAGTTCGACGGCACTGGAGGTGCCATAGCCTTTGCAAAGTGGATCGAAAGAATGGATTCCATCTTTCAAGTGAGTGGTTGTACGCCGGAACAAGTCCCATACGTTTCTGAGCTGCTTCTAGATGAGGCTCGATTATGGTGGAATCTTCAGATTCGTATAAAGGGCGCTGCTGCAGCGTATGCATTAACATGGGGTGAGCTGAAAGGAATGATGCATAAGAGGTATTGCTCCCAGACGGAAACCCAGAAATGGGAAGATGAATTTCGGAGCCTGATGATGGAAGGTCCGAAGGTGTTGGAGTACGTGCAACGACTTCATGATCTGTCACGAATTGTTCCGTACCTGGTAAAACCAGAACTGAGGAAATTGGAACAATTCATTTGGGAACTGGCGCCTCAAGTCTTGAGCTTGATGACGACATCAACGCCACCAACAACTGATGCTGCAAGTAAGATGGGTTTGGCACTCGCTACGGAGGCACTTAGACTAAAAAAACTTACAAACCCTGCCAAGAAGAAGGAGACTCAGGTAGAGTCATCCGGAAAGAACAAAAGGAAGCTCACTGAGGGTACCCGAACGAATAATGAGAACAAAAGAAAGGGTTATATGGGCACTCTGCCCAAGTGTAACACATGCCAGCGTCATCATTCTGGCCGATGTGGACTGAAAACATGTGAAGCTTGTGGGAAGAACGGTCACTCAAAGGATTCTTGTTGGGCCACTATTGGTCAGGGAGGCCAAGGAGGATTTGGAAACAGAAACAATAATCGTGGTGGTAGGAATGGATTGGTTATCAGGCAACAAGGCTGAAATAGTTTGTCACGAAAAGGTCGTTCGTATCCCGACCGAAGATGGAGAAACGATTGTGGTACATGGCGAAAAGCGCGATACGCCTTTAAGAATTATCAGCTGTCTGAAAGCGCGAAAGTGTTTGCAGAAGGGATGTGTTGCCTTCCTGGCACACATTGTGGATAAGAAGGCTGCCGAGCCAAGAATAGAAGACATCCCTGTCGTGAGGGAATATCCAGAAGTCTTCCCAGAGGACTTACCTGGACTGCCACCTCAGATACAAGTAGAGTTCCGCATTGACTGAGTTCCAGGCGCCGCGCCTGTGGCTAAGGCACCTTATAGACTTGCTCCGTCTGAGATGCAGAAACTGTCGACACAACTTCAAGAGTTGTTAGACAAGGGATTTATCTGACCAAGCTTCTCGCCTTGGGGAGCTCCGGTCCTGTTTGTCAAGAAGAAGGACGGTAGTT
>JARYGA010032452.1:0-36806 GCA_030545235.1 Helianthus tuberosus | reverse complement strand
ATCGAACATTACTTACTCAACATATCAAGAGCACACAGTTTAAGTCCAAGTACTCTTATTAAATACTTAGTTCACTTAAACCATTGCTCTGATACCAACTTGTAACACCCGTTTTTTTTTTTTTTTTTTTTTTTTTTTTTTACAATCATTTAATATAATTTTCCACCAAAATCGGTCCCAGATTTTTCCTTTTTTAAATAACAGCGAAAACATTCATAACAAAATAATAATGTGATAAAACAACCATCTTAAAATTTCACATTATATATTTATTGGATAAGTTAAGTAAGTTTACATCAGAACAACTTATTTAGATAACCCATAATTTATACATCAAAAGTGGGTTATAAACATATGTTCGATCCTTAAACATACCAAGGCTCGAATTGACTCCTTCAACCCTGCACTGGTGATTTACCTGAAAACATTATTTAAACAACTATTAGTCAATGCTAAGTGAGTTCATAAATCGACTGTAATGTTTTTCAGATCACAGTCTTATCCACTCCACCATATTCAACCTATGGCAATTTAATAATTAACTGTGATTTTTTTTTTACAATTGTTCACCCAACGGTGATATAACGACTGACCACTCAAAGGTGGTTAAACGACTGGTTAACCAATGGTAACATAACGACTGATAACTCGATGGTTATTTTAACAACTGACCATGTGAATTTCATGGCATCAACTGTTTTCCCCTCTTTTTACAACTAATATCATTTTATAATTAATTATATAAAATCACAACATTTATACCAACTATACTACACATATAGCATACAACTGGTAGAACATTAAATGATGTTAGGGGAGTCGTATGAACTCACATGGATGTCTAGCAAAACCCACTTGCAAATCCTTAGTCAATTGCTTTTTATCTCCTATAACCAATATTATATATATGGTTTAATATTTAATACCCATAATAAACTTAACTGAAATTATACCCATTAATACCCAATCAACCAACCTACCACCACCACCACCACCACTACTAACTACCACTACCACTACCACTACCACTACCACTACCACTACCACTACCACTACCACTACCACTACTACTACTACTACTACTACTACTGATAATAATAATAATAATTATAATAATTATTATAATAATAATAATAATAATAATATCGACGGTAAGTAGTTTACCTTTCAATATTGATAACTTGATTGCGTGAGACTTGGTTTCGTCATATTAGCACCAATTATTTCTTTGTTTATAGCTAACTTTCTATCTCTTGTTTTCTGCGCAATATCTCCTGAAGAATTGGAATCTAACTAAAGTCCTATATATACTAGGGGTGTTGGTGACTTTCTTTGCCGGGTGTGTTTGTACTGTGACATCATGCAAGGTAACGTGGAAGTTTTATCCAGAGATAACTTAGCATGGTTTTTTATCACAATTATCTTTTTAAAATGAGTAAACTGCCATTTTGGTCCCTGTGGTTTGGTCAGTTTTGCCACTTTAGTCCAAATCTCAAACTTATTACATCTGGGTCCCTGTGGTTTGCATTTTGTTGCCATTTTAGTCCAAAATTCAAAAAACCCAATTTTTCACTGTTGGAACATGTTTTTTTGTCCTTTTCTGAAGGGGCATTTTGGTCATTTTGCCTGCCCAACTACCCACCCCACCTTCCTTTACTCTTTTAATAAATTAACACAAAATTAATTATGTATTATATATATATATATATATATACATACATACAGACATTCACACACATACAGACAACACACAAATCATCATTCCCCCTCATTCCTCTCTTGATCTCACTCAACACAAAGCCAAACACCCACACCCCCTCTCGGTTCCCTTGTAACCCAACAGCAAGAAGCAGAGCCGGTGGCTCCGACCACCCTCACCGGCAAGCAAATGAAGTCCGGCCACCGTCCAGGGTGGTCCGGCGATGGCGACACAACGGCAAGACAGAGAGAGAGAACCGCCGCTGTTACAGATCAAATCATCATCATTTAACCTAAAACCTAACAACAAACACCCACAAAGGGAACATATTTATTGCTGGCAAAAAAACCAGGGGATTTTGAAAGCTTATCATACCTTTGGGTGAGATGGTTGTGAGTCAAAAGCAAACGCCAGTGTTTAGAAACAGATTTGAGGAAACAGATTTGAAGCGAATGATGGAGGTAACAGGGAGGCGGAGAAGAATCTCGGTTAAAAGGTCATCGTTGGACCCAATCAATGATCTAGATTGAGTCGATTTCTAATCGGAATCCTCCATCACTGAAAGACAGGTTGTAGGGGTGTTTTGGTTTTGGGTTTGGGTTTTCCTGATTTTGCTTCTGGTGTTCACCATTTTTTGCAAGTGATCGGAATCCTCCATCACTGAAAGACAGGTTGTGGCGGCGGTGGTGTAGAGAGAGAGAGAGAGAAAGAGAGAGAGGTTGGTGATGGTGGCGGTGGTGAGAAGGGGGAGGAGGTGGCGGTGGTGGTGGTGCATGTGGCGGCAGAGTGGTGGTGGTGGCGGCGGGCTGCAGATCCGGTGGTAGGGGTGGGGGTGTAGATGAGGGAGGAGATGAGTGGTTGTGGGTGTCGGTTTTGTAGATGAGGGAGGAGATGAGTGGTTGTGAATGTCTGTATATGTATATATATATAATATATAATTAATTTTGTTTTAATTTATTAAAAGAATAAATTAAAATGACCAAACTACCCCTGCACTAAAGGACAAAAAAGGGACCTTAAAACAGTAAAAAAATGAGATATTTTGAGTTTTGGACTAAAATGGCAACAAAATGCAAACCACAGGGACCCAGATGTAATAAGTTTGAGATTTGGACTAAAGTGGCAAAACTGGCCAAACCACAGGGACCAAAATGGCAGTTTACTCTTTTAAAATATTAACTAAAAATAATATATATTATTATTTTGGGTGCAACGTGTCAGAACCAAAATTGCACAGCAACATGAATTTGGATAATTCATATAAAAATATTATTATTAAATTTCTATTGTTGTGTGTACGTGGCTTCACAAGAACCACTAACCACCTTTTATTTTAGTTTTGGCCAATAGACATTTTGATGTATGTAAATTCATAATTTAAAATTCAAAATTCATGATTTTAGATTCTCTAATATAACACCCTTAAGAATATTAAAATATTAAAAATATCCATTTACTACATGTTGAAGGTTTATGTACGTATAAGTTTGAAGTATATATACATTTATTTATTTTTTACTATAAAGAGTTAAATGAACCAATCATAAAATAGCTAGTCTAAAGGCAACCAATTATAAAGTTAACATATCCATCTATTCGTCTTAAATCCTTAACAGTCATTTGCTTGTTTCCATATCTAAAATATTTATAAAATATAAATATACCCAAACGACTAATATGTTATTTATACATCCAAAACGGGATGTTACAGGGTGCAAGCTACACACTATAGATCCTTAAAATCCATGAATGCTAATTACATACCATGATTTCATTACAAGATAACACTTATGAGATTTCATATGATAACAATAACTGCATGAACTCGCTCAACTTTTGTTGACTTTTTAAAACTACATGTATTTCAGGAAACAAGTCTTGAGCCGGTGATACACTACGGGAAATGGGAATGACAATGACAACGATTGCCGCTTTTGGAGGATTTGTCTTCTATATCCCAACTTCGTATGGGTATGTGGTGGACAAAACCTCAATAGGTTTTATGTCAAAAACAATCTTTTATGAAGTGTAATATAACTTAAAATCTATGTGTTGGAAAACTTGTAAAATTTTGTTGAAATCAAAATATCTATGGCATCGTTGTTGGTTTATATTGTTTACACATTTGGATGCAATGATTACCTTTCTTACGTGACACACAATACGCTTCCGCTACTAACAGGGTGGGACAAAGGACAAACCCGTTTTCAAAACAAAAACCTTTATTTTCTTTACTTTACCCAAAAACACCCCCTTAGTTAGACCCTTTGAACCATAAAAAACCTTTTTCATTTCAAACCCACGAAAACTACCCTTTTCATTTTTCATCTTTCATTTTTGTAAATTTATCAGTTATGAAGTTACGATTACGGCTCAGTTTCAACTTTGGCACCAAAAAAGAAATTAGAAAAATATGCCAAAGTATTTTTTGCTAAGCCCAAAAAGCAATAGAAAAACCAATAGTTTACGTTTTTACCCCTTTTCTGAATAAAACTACCCAAACCCGAACCACCACCTACCCTTCAAAGTCCTCTTGATACTTATAAGGATTTAACGACAAAAGGAGGAGGTTTGATCGATTGTCAAGCCTATGGTAGGAGTAAGTTCTAAATCGGGCACGAGCGTTTCACTTAATATTGACCGAGTGTTGAGTGAATACTTGTGAGGTGTGTAAATTTCTATATAACTAAATGGAATTTTTATAAAGGAATATTATGCCCAAAGTAAATAATTTTTCGTAAATTGGGTTTTAAATAAATCATGACAAATAGGATTGTAAATAAAATAAAGACAAAATAAATTTCAAACTTGGATACCCGACACTCTAAAGATAGGAACCAAAAACCTTCTCTTCTACCTATTCTGTTTGGGTGTGTAAGTCACGTAATAGAGTTTTGATTGAGAACAAGCAAAGATTCAAGTGTGTGGGTATTTGATGTGATTAAAATACAACATATAAGTTATGTCAAATGCGACGTAAAAGCAAACCATTTTTAGTACTAATATTGGAAAAAGCTCGTGTTTTCATTCCTTTTATATTTTCAGGTATAAAATAGCTTAAATTTAACGAATAAGGAATTGCCGAAGCTCGCCAGGCCCCAATTCACATCCAAACCTCAAAATAACAAGAACAGAAGGCTGACACGGGGTCGTGTCCACAGACACGGGCCGTGTCCGAAGATGGATACTAGGCAGGAGAAAAAGACAACTACAAAAGTCAAAAATGGCAGCCAACACGGGGCCGTGTTAAACAAACACAGGGCATGGTCAACTTAAAGATTTTCAGAATCTGTGATAGTACAGCAAGTACTTTAGCCACGGGCCATGCCGTTGACACACGGGGCCGTGTTAGTACAACATCTGACAAGCAGTTAATGAGGAAGAGAAAGAGAGATGGGCACGGGGCCGTGCCAGTCGGGCATGGACCGTGCTGAAGCTTCTAAAGTCAGCTATAAATAGAAGTGCTTGGTTCCACTTCAACTCATCCCTTGGCAAAGCACTTCTCTCTCACTTGCCACCACTCCACCACCACTACAACACCATCATCCACTACCATCGTCCATTTTTCCATCTTTAGAGTGTGTGTGTAGTCTCAGGATCCAAGATTGAACGTAAGAATCTTTCTCAAACAAAGGGCATGCTTGGCTAAATTCTTACATCACTTGGTGAAGACATATCTTTTATGTATTTCTTTTATCATTTCCAAACTTTGGCTACTTTTAAATTGGGTATGTATTAATGACTTTAATAATTAGTTTTTTATATTCAAAGCGAATTTATTCAACTATTCTTCATATGTTCATTTAATCAACATGTTCATGTCTTTACGGTCTATATAAAGCATGTTAATTAACCCGTAAGGGAGATTAGAAGGGTGGTTTGGGTAATTCTATGTCTCGTTCAATGTATAGATCCTGCGAGAACCTGGTTCAAGCCCAGTATCACCTCACGAGTAGGAGCAGGCATTACCCACCACGGGAGAGGTGTAAAAAGTTTGAACCCCTTATTCATAAACTACTATTAAAACTTTAAACCAACCCCGCCAGGACTGTATCCCTGCTGACTCAGACCAACGGGTTGAGGGTGATCGCCACCTCGTAAGGGGGTCCACCACATTTTGCATTAATAACTTACTTAATTATCTTTCAATAATCCGACCTAGTGGGATTTTATCCTTGCTGACTCAAACCACTAGGTTTAGGGTAACGTCACCTCCAAAAGAGGGGCCTACTACTATAACTAAGATAATCTCTTAAAATGCCCAAAGCGCGGAAATCATCAAAAGGGTATATGAAGGAAAGTTGGATCCAAGTGATTCTTTCTTGTCTATCATTTTAAATTTATTTTTATTTTCTGTTTTTATCTTTTTATTAGTTTAAAAATCTTTTCTCAAAAGTTGGTTCGATTAGACGTTGACGATAAGCCGGTACTAAAAGCTATTGTGTCCTTGGATGAACTCAGTATCTTGCCATCACTATACTACGTCCGTGACGGGTATAATTGCTCTAGCGTGTGTGTAGAGTGATAGTGGAATATCTTGTTTTATAAATTTAAAACTTGAAATCGGCGAGTAAAAAGAGCTAAAAATATAACTAAAAATATAGACAACCGCATGCACGTCGGCCACCTAGGAAGCATAACGCCTAAAATGTTCGCAAGTGAGTTGAGCATCATAGACCATCTGGTCTGCATCAATGTGCTGGAAAATCCCACATAGATTTGGGAAACGGTAACAATGGATCTAATCTCCAGGTTATCTAAGATAATTCGTGTCTATGACGTGATGTGAATTATAGTCGACATACTTACTAAGTCGGCGCTTCTTGTCAATTAAGGAAAATTTATAATTTCGACAAGTTAAGCTATATAAAGACAACATCAAGTCTCCTTATGGAATACCATTATCTATACGTATCGGATTGAGATACTAAATATATTCTTAATTCTGGAAAATTTCCAACAAAGCGCTTAGTACCCTCTTAAATCTTAGTACGGCTCACCGCCCAGACTGATGGGTTGAGTGAGTGTACCATTCAAACTCTGGAGAACATGCTATGTGCATGTATAATACACAAGAAAGTGTAGAACACCTGTCTGCTGGGCTAAAGTTGGTAGAAACCAACTCTCTAGACCATAGATTGTACTAACTAAAAGAATCTTACTTTTAAGACAGACTCAAGACTTCCCATGATTGGTAGAAGAGTTATGTCGATAAAAGGCAGAAGCCTCAAAGATTATATAACATTGAATAAGGCAACTGAGCCCTAGATATATCAACCATTCGAGATGACAGGATGTGTCAGTTCAGTAGCTTTGAGCTACTAATAGAGCTGAGTGGAATCCATAGTGTATTCCATATCTCTAATCCGAAAAGTGCTTAGCTGGTAAGCACTTGTCATGTTTGGCCATGACGTTTAAAACGTGAGCTTAAGGTTTATTGAAAAAACCATGTCCACTATGGACCATGAAATTTAAAAACTCCGTAGAAAATAAATTTCCCTCATCAAAGTGAAACGGGATTCCATTTGTGGCCCAGGGTACACTTAAAAGGTTGAAATCTGGTATAAAACGGAACTAACCGTATTACCTTGAACAATTCTCGAGGTCGAGATTTCTTTTAAGGGGGTGAGAATGTAACACCTCCTAAATTTGTGCCCGGTAAGGCACTGACACGTGTCCATACTCTCTTTTCTGCCAAATGTTGAGCTGTGATTAGATATTGGGCTGTAGTATTGAATCGAGTTTGGGTGAGATAAATTTGCGCTGTGATTAAGTGATTTTGATAAGTGAACACATAGCAGAGAACAGACATCAGACTTCATCCACTCATATCTTCAAACAAACTATTCATCATCAAATCTTGATAATCTACAACATGAACACTCTCGGTTTCATCTTGATTATTATATTTCGAGTGTTCGTTGTATAGATCGAGTCGAAACTCTGTCCGGTTGTCGTTGATACGTAATAAAACAACGTTTATTTACTTTTTCGCGCATGATTACGGTTCGATTTAACGGATTACGGTCGTTTAAGATTTGTGCAACCAGACCGCACGAGTTCATACAGTTTGTAGATTTCTAGGCCGCATGACTTTCCAGCTCGCTTGAACATTGTATTTTTGTATACCTTTTCACCGAAACATGGAAAACGAATTTTACAATGCGTTTGCTACTGCTCCGGTCGCTCCAGTTACAGTTGCTGAAACTGTTGGTATCGAGAATGAAACAGGAACTTTCCAAAAGCCTCCAAAGCTTATGTACATTGAGGATTTTAAAGGGTGGCAGGACCGTTTTGAAAACTGGGTACAAGCGAACAAGTTTGATGCATGGGTTTCTTTAGAGAAAGATTATACTTTACCGAAAGATGAACTTGGAAATGAAAAACAATCATTGAATTCCGCCTTTGGTTTGGTCTAGAATTCTTCTGATCAACTCATCAGGTCGAACCTTCGATCCTACAAGTGGTATCAGAGCAAACCAAAGGCGGAATTCAATGATTTGGACATGATTGCAGCTTGATTAACACTTAGAATCACTTTAATTGTCGTTTAGATTGATTTGAAACTGTTTACATGAGATGGCGACACTTCGGTAGAGCTTCGCTACCGGAATCAGAATGTTACAAATGAAGACATGGACTCACCTATTTATAGGAAACCCAGAAAGCATGAACCAGACCTCCAGGTCGCACGAACTGGACTATCCACTTCGTGAGGAGTGGCTGGTTCAGATCTGTTTCCCGTTTCTTTTGTACAACGCGTCCTAGTCTATCTATTCTAGTACATAACTCGATACAAGACGAAGTCAACAGACATATGCATTAACAAACTCCCCCTTGGATGTTGATGAGTTTTTAGTGTATTGAGTCTTCAGTTTTGATCGGTCTTCTCGCTCTTTCCAAAGTATCTTTCTTTGTAAGCATCCTTCAATCTTTATCCTCTTCTATCAGAATCTCAACCTGGCTTTATCCTCTCTCTAATTCTCTTTATTAGGTCTCTTGATTCCTTAAGATTATCAGCATCAGCAGCTTCTTCTCTCGAGCTTTGTTCCAGAATCTGAGTCTGGCTCGTTTAAACTTCAAACTCCCCTTTGCTAACAAACTCCCCCTTAAATTGTTCCGGGATCACAATCTGACATAGCACTCGTTCTAAGATCGTGTCCTGGCTCAAACTCTGCTCAGACTTAGACACGGGGATCTGCACAAATCTCTACCGAAAAGTAAATTTCACAATTTTTAAAATTTAACAAATTTAGAAACCACTTGTATATATCATTCAATCATCAACAATAGTTATATCAAGTTCAAATTAATGACCTAGATTAACTAACAGTAAAATAAAGCTTCAAAACATCACTTGTAAAATTTCCCAAATTATCTCAAACTTTAACTTCATTTTTCATTTCAAACACACTCTCCCAACCCACTGTCGTTCATCATGTTTAGCACTCGGAATTTTGAAAATCAACTTTTCAACATCAGTTGTCGAAAATAAGATGAAATAAAATCTTTTTGATTTTTCAAAATTTTATGCTAAAACACATTCTTTTTGGTTTTTTTTAAGATCTTCAGGGTGTTAAAATGAAATAAAGAAATATTTACAGACAATATTTTTGTGAGTTTGTGTAAGAGGATCATATCAGTTTTTGACAAATCACTAACACCGTTGAGCTTTAAACACTTTAAGTTCTAAACGATTCACTTAGATTGTCAGTATATTGATCCACTTAAATTTTCACACAAAGTTCAACTGTTTCAAGATACGAGATTAATGTTTTAATGGACTTAACTTATTCGCGTGTACCACCTCAGAATATACTCCCGTATCCAGACTCCTATATTCAGTCTTACAGGTGAATGTACACTAATGATATCTGTAAACGGGTAATGCGAGACCATGAGAGCTCAGGCTAGAACTTCCGTGCAGACAAAGAGATGATGGCTCGACTTTTAGGTGTGTCCCGTTTGGGGATCTTTTCTTCAACAGCACATGATTAGCATTTTTCAATGTTTCATCATTTTTTATGCTGAGGGTGAGCTTTATGATTAAACCAGTGCAGAGTATTATACGAGGACTAGGCTATTGCTTCCGCAAAATCAGAAGTCCCGGTATAATACCCCAGATATCATCACGCACAAAGACCTAGTATGTCAGAAATAGAAAGCCCTTCAAACAAGATTTCAGGGGTTACCTATATATCCAAGAGATGTTCCCCACGAGATAAGTAAGTATTTATATTTAGATTTATATCTCGAAAACAATCTACTAAGTGTGTAAAAACCTACTGGCACATCATCAGTGAGACCGTTTATCACATATTTAACTTTCCAATTCTTTAGCATGTTGTGATAGTCTACTGATGTACTATCATTTCCTCTTTTTCACAACAAAACTCATTTTTTATTTTCAAGGAAAATTTGAAAATAAACGCAATAAACGGTACAAATAAAATGACAAACTGATGTGAATTGCTTCAATTCGTCATCCACTTGGCTTAAACAATCAGAACTCTCCCTGAAAACAAACTATTTTCCCATTATGATTTCAAAACACTTAAGTTTGTTTTAATCAAAATGGTTTTTCCGGAAAATTAGTTTTGTTGATTTCACACATCATGGGGATTCATTCATCACTTGTTCTTTCAATCACTTTGTAAAAATTATCACTTGTAGATTTTTCACAAAAACATTTTTCAAGAATGATGCCAATTCATGCTCCATGATTACCAACTTGGGAGCTCCGGCAAGTCAGGATTTTATTTTTTTTTAAATCTCACCCATGCCTGATCAATCATGGGTGAACCATCATCATTTGGTTTAACAATATTCGATTCATAAAATTCTTTCACTCCATTCATCTTCCCATCAGCCATCTTACCAAATTTATGTAGCACTTTTCCATTAAATGCTTTTTCAGCATCAAATTATTTCTTATCAGAGAAGAATTGATCTGAAATCTCAATTTTACCAATTTTTTATTTCAAATTTTCGTTTGACAATGGTGGAAAATTTTCATCATCCATTGTTGGAATGGAATTTTCATCATTTAACACAATAGATGGCTCCTCCGACTTTGATGAGTCAGATTCATTGCCAGAAACAACCTCTGATTTTTTAACAACCCATTTATGTTTGTTTAAATTGGCTCTTCTTTTGTAAAAATGTTTCGAACTTTCACCAACTTCGAAAGTCGAATTTTTGAACTCCTTAAATTTTTCTATTGGTTGTTCCTATTTATCAACACATTTCTGTTTCAATTTAGAGTTAGAAGAAACTCCCTGTTTTGTGTTGATGGGCTTTGAACAATTCCAAGCAATATGCCCAACCTCTTGACATCTGAAACAGGTTCTTCTTTCAACTCTCTGTTCAAATTCCTTCAACATATTTTTTTGCTTTTCGCCAAGAAACTCCTTGTTTGACTGTTTCCAGAAAAGTTTCTCCTTCTCCTCTTCAGAACTTGTTCCTGAAACAAATTTAGTTTTTGGTTTAAAAATTTTCTCATTTTTATGATTTTCAGGTGGAATAAAACCTAATCCCTTCTTTTTGAAATTATTATTATGATTTGGTTTCTTTTGATAACCAGAACCAGAACTGTAACCCTTTTTCTTCTTCAATCTTTGTTGAACTCTTGAAGTGTATTTTTTAGGTTTTTCAGTAAGATTTACATCTTTTATTTCAGAAATATTAATTTCTCTTAATTTGAAAACCTTGTTAATCATTTCAGTTTTAACACCTCTTATTGGAAATTCTTCATCAGAATATAATTTGTCCGAATCATTCAAAGTATATGCTACTTTGAATATTTCGTCATTCAAATTATTTTGTGACATCAGAAAATCTTTATTATAAACCCTTTTGACTGATGAACTCGAGCTTTTGTCTGATGAACACGAATTTTCAGATTTAGACTCTGACTTTGACTCTTCATCTTTATCCAACACCTGATCAACCACTTTCTTAATTATCTCGGACTCATGATCCGTGTCAGACGCTGTGAAGGTGACATCAATATCATCGGGTAATCCATCGATAGACTCGGATTTCAGATTCAGATTGAGTGCTTCAGCCACCTTTTCAAAGTCTTGGGGGGTATAGCCATCCCACATTGGATTTGGTACTCTGTTATAATTCAAACCAGTTTTCTTACCAGAACTTCCTTCATCTTCTGCATACTTATGAGCTGCAACGGTAGGATAAATGCGATCAATAACATAATATGAACTTTGATAACTTCAAAGTTAAGAATTCACTCTTTCGGTTTCGATCGTCATCGCTGCCAATTCTTGTTTCATCCTAGCAATAATCTCAACATATTTGTTGATTGCAGTTTGCTTTTGAAGAACTGTTGCTTTCAGAAGATTCTTCATCTGGGTATCATCATCACAAGCTCCTTTTACAAGTTCACTTTGCTGCTTAGGAGATCATATGATTCCTTTATGCCTCTCACATTATGCAATAAGTTCTCTTTGAGCTTTTCCAATTCAGCACACTTTGTATCTTTCTCGGCACAATCTTTGCAAGGTACTAAACACTTTGCACAAGGTTTTTTCAACCTCTACAATCTTTCCACTTCAACAAGTTTTTCAACTTCGACAATTTTTTCAACTATTTTCTCCACCACCTTTTCAATCACAATCTGTTCTTTCTCAACTTCTATCTTCACTTCACTCTCTTCAACCTTGACCTTCTCTATCGGTTTTTCTTCAACTTTTGCCTTATCAGCTTCTATCTTAACGTCAGTCTTTTCTTCATCAACCTTTCTTGCTTCCATTTCTCTCTTCAGTCTAGCAGCCCTTTTCTCTTTCAATATCTCGATTTTATCTGCAAAAAACAAATTAAAACTATAAGTATCCAATTGTTTTCTAGCTTTATTAATATACTCTTCCTCATCATCAGTATCTTCATCACTTCCTGAAGACTTAAAAATC
The DNA here is from genome assembly GCA_030545235.1 of Helianthus tuberosus. Lineage (NCBI taxonomy): Eukaryota > Viridiplantae > Streptophyta > Magnoliopsida > Asterales > Asteraceae > Helianthus > Helianthus tuberosus. The sequence goes on along the minus strand of JARYGA010032452.1, from coordinate 24,179 downwards.
AGTTTTCTTCTAGGACTGTTATTAGATTTGATTGATTTTCTTCCAGTTTCATTCCCGATACCGACAGTTTCGGCAACGGTAACAAGAGTAACCGGGGGCAGTAGCAAATGCATTATAAAATTCGTTGTCCATGTTGTGGTATGAAAATTTTCACAAACTATCGATTTCAAACAGTCTGGAATGTCACGCGAGCTGGAAATCCTCAAACTATACAAACTGAAATTACTCCAAACGAGCTGGAGCAACTTCGTGCGGTCTGGACAGTTTCAAAGGACTTGGTTCAAAAATTGTTTTTAGTTCAAAGTCCACAAAATTTCAACTTCCACGAGGCCCACTAACAAGCCTAATCATAAAGTCTTGAAACTTGATAACAACTTGATCCAAAACTCGGTTTAAAACACTCAGTTCAAAAATACCAAATTTCACAAGCCCACTATTAAACTTGTATAATATCGGCCCAATATACTATCAGTCCAATAATTAGCAGCCCACTTATCAAAATTTCGATCCAATATCCACCGCCCAATCCAAAAGCTTCAAATTGTATCGGCCCATAATCAAATTTAGCCAAAAAGACTAAAAATCCAACTATGGCCCAATGAACTCTGAATCAAAACCTAATAATGTGCGACAAAACTTTGAATTACTACAAAGTTACATGCAAATTCTGAATGGCCGACAACAACAATTGCAATTATAATTCTATTGGGCCTCTATATAAACCAATCACATGGGCCGAAGACTTTAATGCAAACAATGACATAATTGAGTTTTATCAATGGTAATGTAATGGCCGACAATCTAAGTTCACAATTCAATTCTCATTGGACCGATAATCACATGTAAACTGGATAATCAATTGCTATAATGGCCGACGACCTTTATCACTTTATCACATGTATTCAATCAATTGCTATCACTTTTCAAACGGTTTGGTCAGACTTTTCAAACTATTTGGTCCACCTCGTGTGACCTGATTCAATCCTTCAAACGACCTGGCCGTGCGACCTGACTAAAATTTCAAACCAACTGGATCAGCTCGTGCGAGCTGAAGAATATTCTCAAATGATTTGACCAAGTCGTGCAATGTGGATGATCAGCTCGTGCGACCTGAGTAACTTTTTTCAAACGATCTGATACTTATTACGAACGATCTGAATGATTTTGTCAATTTTGATCAAGTTTTAGGTTGAATTAGGTTCTGATTTGTTCAAGGATTGATTAAAACTCAGTTTTACATGTTATATGTGAAATTCAGATCATTTTATCCATGAAATCTCGGTAAATTTGATGAAAAAGTGTAGAAAATTGAGTAAAAATGAGTAGAAATCAGTTGTTTATGAAGAAATCAAGCTGAAATGGTAAGAACTCTTCCTCCTGAGCTCTGATACCACATGTAGGATCGAAGGTTCGACCTGATGAGTCGATCAGAAGAATTCTAGACCAAACCAAAGGCGGAATTCAATGATTTGGAAATGATTGCAGGTTGATTAACACTTAGAATCACTTTAATTTTTCGTTTAGATTGATTTGAAACTGTTTACACGAGATGGCGACACTTCGGCAGAGCTTCGCTACCGGAATCAGAATGTTACAAATGAAGACATGGACTCACCTATTTATAGAAAACCCAGAAAGCATGAACCAGACCTCCAGGTCGCACGAACTAGACTATCCACTTCGTGAGGAGTGGCTGGTTCAGATCTGTTTCCCATTTCTTTTGTACAACACGTCCAAGTCTATCTATTCTAGTATATGACTCGATACAAGACGAAGTCAACAAACATATGCACTAATAAATGGCAGGTCTGGTAACCAGTTCGTGCGACCTGGAGGTCTGGTTCATGCTTTCTGGGTTTCCTATAAATAGGTGAGTCCATGTCTTCATTTGTAACATTCTGATTCTGGTAGCGAAGCTCTGCCGAAGTGTCGCCATCTCGTGTAAACAGTTTCAAATCAATCTAAGCGACAATTAAAGTGATTCTAAGTGTTAATCAAGCTGCAATCATGTCCAAATCATTGATTTCTGCCATTGGTTTGCTCTGATACCACTTGTAGGATCGAAGGTTCGACCTGATGAGTCGATCAGAAGAATTCTAGACCAAACCAAAAGCGGAATACAATGATTGTTTTTCATTTCCAAGTTCATCTTTTGGTAAAGTATAATCTTTCTCTAAAGAAATCCATGCATCAAACTTTTCATGGGTTTCTTTAGAGAAAGATTATACTTTACCGAAAGATGAACTTGGAAATGAAAAACAATCATTGAATTCCGCCTTTGGTTTGGTCTAGAATTCTTCTGATCGACTCATCAGGTCGAACCTTCGATCCTACAAGTGGTATCAGAGCTCAGGAGGAAGAGTTCTTACCATTTCGGCTTGTTTTCACCGATAAAATCTGATTTCTGCTCATTTCTTCTCACTTTTCTACACTTTTTCATCAAAATCAGAACGTTTTCACAGTTAAAATGACCTGATTTGGTGATATAACACGTAAAACAATGTTTTAATCAATCCGTGAACAAATCAGAACCAAATTCAACCTAAAACTTGATCAAATTTGACAAAATCAACCTAAATCATATCAGATCGTTCGAAAACTTGTCAGGTCGTGTGAAATTGACTCCAGCTCGCACGAAGTGAAGCCAGGTCGTTTGGAATTGGTCAAGTTGTTTGAAAAAGTTTGACCAGGTCGTGCGAGGTGACCAGGTCGTTTGAATCTTGTTCAGATCATGTGATAGCATCACCAGGTCGCACAGTTTGAGATCTTCAGGTTGCATGAAAGTATTTTAGGTCGCATGAGAATATTAACCAGGTCTTACGGTGTGGATTAAAATTGGTCAGGTCGCTTGAATTCTCTCCAGTTCGCACGAATTACACTCAGCTCGCACGGGTTGAGTGAAATCTGATCAGGTTGCACAATTTGAAAACATCTTTAAGTCGTGTAAAACATTACCAGATCGTTTGAACTCAGTTCGTTTGAATCTCCAGCTCGCTTGAACATTGTGTTTTGTATACCTTTTACATCGAAACATGGACAAAGAATTTTACAACGCTTTTGTTACTGCTCTGATCGCTCCAGTTACAGTTGCCGAAACTGTTGGTATCGAGATTGAAACGGGATCTTTCCAAAAGCCTCCTAAGCTTATGTACATTGAGGATTTTAAAGGGTGGCAAGACCGTTTTGAAAACTGGGTACAAGCGAACAAGTTTGATGCATGGGTTTCTTTAGAGAAAGATTATACTTTACCGAAAGATGAACTTGGAAATGAAAAACAATTATGTCAATTTTTACCAGATGAAAAATTAAAATACACAAGTGAAAAAATGATGATTAGCATTCTCCAACAAGCAGTAAAAGAAGATATTTTTGTTTTGCTTCAACATGAGGGAACTGCTAGATCAATCTGGAAAGCATTGATTAAAAAGTTTAAGGGTAGTGCTGATATGATAAAAAAATAAACAAGCATTACTAAAAAAATCTTTTGATATGTTTACAGCTCTTGAAGGTGAAACAACAAGAATGATTATTGAGAGATATTGTCGTCTTGTCATGGAAATGAAAAGATTGGACATCAAGAAAGAAGATGATGAATGGGTTGATAAGCTAGCCGATGCGTTACCCCAGAATGAATGGGGAACATATATGTTGATCTTAAAGCATAACCGACAATTTGAAGATATGAATTTAAGTATGTTTATCCAGAAATTGGAAGAACATGAGCTAGCAATTCGAAAAACTGCTACAATGAGAAATCCGGGTGCTCAACAGGATGTTAGTCTATACTATAGAGAAGCAAAGTTGAGACCACTCCGAGTCCAAAGATTCAGACCGCATTCAGTGCTGATGGTACTTCCGGAACAAATGCAAACAATACAAATCAGAGCAGTGGATATTCTTCGTCTTATTCAAGTTTTGAACCAAATTTCTCAACACCAAGTTCTCAACAACAAAGTTCGACAAGATGACAATATTCAAAATGGTCAAAATTTATCTCCAGATATTGCGAAGCAACACATGGCATCACTTGTTACTGTGTTAGAGTCGTATGAAAGCTTGGTTGCTGGACGAATTGGCAATTCGATGCTTACTAAAGAGGATTATGACCAGATTGATTCTGAGGAACTTGAGTTGATGGACATCAAGTGGTGTTTAGGTAGCATTTTGAGAAGGGTAGAAAAGTTCAAACAGATCACCGAAAGAGATGATCTTCGTGAAGCTGCAACATCTCAGCTAGGTTTTGACAAATCAAAGGTTACTTGTTTTCGTTGCCGAGAAAAAGGACATTTTAAACGAGAGTGTACAAACAGAGAAGCAACCGGAACACAAGATCCTTTCGGAAACAACGATTATCATAGAAAAGCAATTTATCATCAGGTTGCTCAACAACTATATCAACAACAATCTTCACATTCACATACTATTTTGATTGAAGAATCAAAGGGTAAAGCTTGTTATGGTCTGGTAGACCAAGAAGATGAAAAGATTCCGAAAGAGTTCAATTGGGATGATTATGATCCTTCTAGACCTTCAATTTCTAAAGCATTTGTTGCTCGAATCTTTGAAGACTCAACCTCGGGAGAAGAATCAGTCAAACCTAAGAACCGTCCCAGAAGACAACCGATTTTTAAGTCTTCAGGAAGTGATGAAGATACTGATGATGAGGAAGAGTATATTAATAAAGCTAGAAAACAATTGGATACTTATAGTTTTAATTTGTTTTTTGCAGATAAAATCGAGATATTGAAAGAGAAAAGGGTTGCTAGACTGAAGAGAGAAATGTAAGCAAGAAAGGTTGATGAAGAAAAGACTGAAGTAAGATAGAAGATGATAAGGCAAAAGTTGAAGAAAAACCGACAGAGAAGGTCGAGGTTAAAGAGAGTGAAGTGAAGATAGAAGTTGAGAAAGAACAGATTGTGATGGAAAAGGTGGTGGAGAAAATAGTTGAAAAATTTGTCGAAGTTGAAAAAATTGTTGAAGTGGAAAAGATTGTAGAGGTTGAAAAACCTTGTGCAAAGTGTTTAGTACCTTGCAAAGATTGTGCTGAGAAAGATACAAAGTGTGCTGAATTGGAAAAGCTCAAAGAGAACTTATTGCATAATGTGAGAAGCATAAAGGAATCATATGATCTTCTAAGCAGCAAAGTGAACTTGTACAAAGGAGCTTGTGATGAGGATATCTAGATGAAGAATCTTCTGAAAGCAACAGTTCTTCAAAAGCAAACTACAATCAACAAATATGTTGAGATTATTGCTGGGCTGAAACAAGAATTGGCAGCGATGACGATCGAAACCGAAAGAGTGAATTCTTTACTTCGAAGTTATCAAAGTTCAGATTATGTTATTGATCGCATTTATCCTACCATTGCAGCTCATAAGTATGCAGAAGATGAAGGAAGTTCTGGTAAGAAAACTGGTTTGAATTATAACAGAGTACCAAATCCAATGTGGGATGGCTATACCCCCTGAGACTTTGAAAAGGTGGCTGAAGCACTCAATCTGAATCTGAAATCCGAGTCTATCGATGGATTACCAGATGATATTGATGTCACCTTCACAGCGTCTGACACTGATCATGAGTCCGAGATAATAAAAAAAGTGGTCGATCAGGTGTTGGATAAAGATAAAGAGTCAAAGTCCGATACTAAAACTGAAAATTCGAGTTCATCAGACAGAAGTTCGTGTTCACCGGTCAAAAGGGTTTACAATAAAGATTTTCTGATGTCACAAAATAATTTGAATGACGAAATATTCAAAGTAGCATATACTATGAATGATTCCGACAAATTATATTCTGATGAAGAATTTCTAATAAGAGGTGTTAAAACTGAAATGATTAACAAGGTTTTCAAATTAACAGAAATTAATATTTCTGAAAATAAAAGATGTAAATCTTACTGAAAAACCTAAAAAAATACACTTTAAGAGTTCAACAAAGATTGAACAAGAAAAAAGGTTACAGTTCCGGTTCGGATTATCGAAAGAAACCAAACCATAACAGTAATTTCAAAAAAAAAATGGATTGGGTTTTAACCCACCTGAAATCATAAAAATGAGAAAATTTATAAACCAAAAACTAACTTTGTTTCAGGGGCAAGTTCTGAAGAGGAGAAGGAGAAACCTTTCTAGAAACAGTCAAACAAGGAGTTTCTCGCTGAAAAACAAAAGAATATGATGATGGAATCTGAACAGAGAGTTGAAAGAAGAACCTGTTTCAGATGCCAAGAGGTTGGACATATTGCTTGGAATTGCCCAAAGTCCACCAACACAAAACAGGGAGTTTCTTCTAACTCTAAATTGAAAGAAAAATGTGTTGATAAAAAGGAACTACCAACAGAGAAATTTAAGGAGTTCAAAAATTCGACTTTCGAAGTTGGTGAAAGTTCGAAACATTTTTACAAAAGAAGAGCAAATATTAACAAACAAAAATGGGTGGTTAAGAAATCAGAAGTTAGTTCTGGCAATGAATCTGACTCGTCAAAGTCAGAGGAGCCATATGTTGTACTAAATGATGAGAAATCCGTTCCAACAATGGATGATGAAAATTTTCCACCATTGTCAAACGGAAACTTGAAATCAAAAATTGGTAAGATTGAGATTTCAGATCAATTCTTCTCTGATAAGAAAGAATTTGATGCTAAAAAAGCATTTAATGGTAAAGTGCTACATATTTTTGGTAAGATGGCTGATGGGAAGGTGAAGGGAGTGAAAGAATTTTACGAATCGAAAGTTGTTAAACCAAATGAGGATGGTTCACCCATGATTGATCAGGCCCTGACTTGCCGGAGCTCCCAAGTTGGTAATCGTGGAGCATGAATCGGCATCATTCTTGAAAAATATTTTTGTAAGAAAACTATCACTTGTGAAAGAAAAAAAACTATCACTTGAAAATTATTTTGTAATAGTTTTTACAAAGTGGTTGAAAGAACAAAGTGATGAATGAATCCCCATGATGTGTGAAATCAACAAAACTAATTTTCCGGAAAAACCATTTTGATTAAAACAAACTTATGTGTTTTGAAATCATAATGGGAAAATAGTTTGTTGTCAGGGGAGGTTCTGATTGTTTGAGTCAAGTGGATGGCGAATTGAAGCAATTCACATTAGTTTCTCATTTTATTTGTACAGTTTATTGAAAGTAAAAGCAATTCTTTCAAATTTTCTCGGAAAATCAAAAATTGAAACATATTTTTGATTTTAGGGGGAGTAAAAAATTTAGAAATTTTGAAAATTTGAAAAATCCAAAAACATGATAAAATAAAAAAATCCAAAAACATCGAAAAATAAAAAATGAGTTTTGTTGTGAAAAAGAGGAAATGATAGTGTTGATATCTGGGGTATTATACCGGGACTTCGGATTTTGCGGAAGCAATAGCCTAGACCTCGTATAATACTCTGCACTGCTTTAATCATAAAGCTCACCCTCAGCATAAAAAATGATGAAACATTGAAAAATGCTAATCATGTGCTGTTGAAGAAAAGATCCCCAAACGGGACACACCTAAAAGTCGAGCCATTATCTCTTTGTCTGAACGGAAGTTCTAACCTGAGCTCTCATGGCCTCGCTTTACCCATTTACAGATATCATTAGTGTACATTCACCTGTAAGACTGAATATAGGAGTCTGGATACAGGAGTATATTCTGAGGTGGGATACGCGAATAAGTTAAGTCCATTAAAACACTAATCTCGTATCTCGAAACAATTGAACTTTGTGTGAAAATTTAAGTGGATCAGTATACTGACAATCTAAGTGAATCGTTTAGAACTTAAAATGTTTTAAGCTCAACGGTGCTAGTGACTTGTCATAAACTGATATGATCCTCTTACACAAACTCACAAAAATATTGTCTGAAAATATTTCTTTATTGCATTTTATCACACTGAAAATCTTAGAAAAAAACCCAAAAAGAATGTGTTTTAGCATAAAATTTTTAAAAATCAAAAAGATTTTATTTCATCTTATTTTCGACAACTGATGTTGAAAAGCTGTTTTTCAATATTCCGAGTGCTAAACATGATGAACAACAGTGGGTTGGGAGAGTGTGTTTGAAATAAAAAATGAAATTAAATTTTGAGATAGTTTGAGAAATGTTACAAGTGATGTTTTGAAGCTGATTTTACTGTTAGTTAATCAAGGTCATTAATTTGAACTTGATATAACTATTGTTGATGTTGAATGATATATACAAGTGGTTTCTAAATTTGTTAAATTTTAAAAATTGTGAAATTTACTTTTGGGTAGAGATTTGTGCAGATCCCCGTGTCTAAGCCTGAGCAGAGTTTGAGCCAGGAGACGACCTGTTAAAGTTCTATGTCAGATTGCGATCCCGGAACAACTTGAGGGGGAGTATGTTAGCAAATGGGAGTTTGAAGATTGAAAGAGCCAGACTCAGATTCTGGAAGATTAAGAGAGAGATTGAAGGATGCTTACAGAGAAAGATACTTTGGAAAGAGCGAGAAGACCGATCAAGACTGAAGACTCAATACACTAAAGACTCGTCAACATCCAAGGGGGGGTTTGTTAGTGCATGTGTCTGTTGACTTCGTCTTGTATCGAGTCTTGTAACTAGAATAGATAGACTAGGGCGCGTTATACGAGAGAAACGGGTAACAGATCTGAACCAGCCACTCCTCACGAAGTGGATAGTCCAGTTCGTGCGACCTAGCAGGTCTGGTAACCAGTTCGTGCGACCTGGAGGTCTGGTTCATGCTTTCTGGGTTTCCTATAAATAGGTGAGTCCATGTCTTCATTTGTAACATTCTGATTCCGGTAGCGAAGCTCTGCCGAAGTGTCGCCATCTCGTGTAAACAGTTTCAAATCAATCTAAACGACAATTAAAGTGATTCTAAGTGTTAATCAAGCTGCAATCATGTCTAAATCATTGAATTCCGCCTTTGGTTTGGTGTAGAATTCTTCTGATCGACTCATCAGGTCGAACCTTCGATCCTACAAAAAGTGTCAAATTATAAAAAAATTTCGCTGAAGACCTCTTACGGACCGCAAGCCCTCGGATATACGGTCCGTATACGATGCTGCGGGGAAGATTTTTGTGTTGTCTCCAAGTAAAGCACCTATTTGAAACCATGAGCATCTAAGCTGGTTATGACACATCCCATAACACTTGTACTGATCCTAGATTGATGCTAGACACTTGTAATGATCTGGATCATGTCATTCAAGTATAAATAGGGCCTTGAATTTCATTTTCAAGTGCACCTCTTCTTTAAATCTTCTTAAACTCCTCTTTGGAAGTTCCTGAGCTTATAGGAGCTTCCCTCTGAGTTCAAATATCCTGATTCTTTCAGTTTATAGACTTTAATTAGCCGATAGTCAAGCAAAATTGACTTTTGATTTGACTTTCGGTTTGGACCATTATGGTCCAGCCATTGTTTGAACCGAACATGACTACGTGATCGTAATTAGGTAGGTGTTAATCCCTCAAAATGGCACCTCCTGAAAATCACGTTAACTTGGTCAATTGACGGGTCAAAGTTATATTACTTAAAAAGTCAAAGGTCAGTTTTTTGTAAACTTGATAAGTTGATATTATAAATGTTATAACCAAAGTTTTTAGCACCTAATAATTTAGTAACTAATATTAGAACATGTATGAACATGTTCAGCCCGTCATTTCCAGTTTTAGGGTCAGTTCGCAACCGAAAGTCGAGCAGTTTGACTTCTGCTTTGACTTTCGATTCTGACCAAATTTAGCATAGTTAGCTACTGAATTTAAGTTGTATTATGATCGCATTATAATGTAGTATAACCCTTCGAGGTTATACTACATGATCATAATCAAAATCTGAGTTTTCATACATGTTTCTATATTATGCCTAATTATTACCAAAATGCACTTTTTGCATAAACTTGGTTTTATTCAATAACGAACTTGCAAAACTTGATACCTACTGGTATGTTATTATAATTAACATATTTTGGTATTATAAATCTTTTCATAACCTGAGTTTTGATATAAGTTCGTAACCTATGTTATATAATGACCGAAACGCCCTTTTGGCGTGTAGTATGGTCTTTAACCATAACTACCATTCAAAACATAATTAAAGTGTTTTTCACAAAAGGTACTTGATCATAACTCGGATTTTTATGCAAGTTCTCAAACTATGCCACATAATGACTAAAATGCCCTTATGTCGCATATTTTGGTTTTAAACTATATTGTTTATAAAACTTGGTTACCTACTGACTTGGTAACATATTTAAGGTATATTGGCATATAGAACTTTTTTATGACTCATCCGGTTACCTGATATTTCTTATATGCGTAAGGTTGAGCTTAAGTAACTAGTTTACGTAAGTTTACCGAAACGGGTCAATTCTTATCATTTTCATTTCAAATTCCAGAATGTACATTGTTTGCCCATATTATACAAGTATTAGTACTTGTTGGATTTATATCACATTCTATTCGATATACGCTTAATCTAGCGAACCTATGCTTAAGTATCGGGTCATATCAAAAGGGACTAACCTTTGGCCCGTATACATTCTAACAGATAATAAATCTGTTCATTCCAGACTATAGTACCCCCCAGATAATCGGACTTGGGTCAATAATACTTAAACTTGCGGCTTTTCCTAAATTAAAATCTTATTGATAGGAAGCTAGCAAAAATGTAAATACTATTAACTTATTTTAGTTTTTAAACTTGGGATGGCTATTAAGCCACTTGAAGCGGGTATTACACAAATGGGCCGTCTATGTTGCGCATAAATATAAGAATCCGGTATATTCCATTTTACTTGATAACTGAAACGATTGGGGGTTAATGGTACCGTGTTCGGACATCCCGACTCATATACTGATATGTCCATACGGAATAGCGTGCAAGGGTAGGCATACCGACTGTAAGACACGTTTTATTCAACTTTAGTGAGTACCTTAATCATATTAAATAACTGGCTCTGATCTTTGGTTCTCGATTGTAAGGAAAGTATGTAAATCTGGTAACAAGAATAAATCCCAATAAATATTTAAAGATCACCTACGGGTTTTCTCGATATATAAAACTCTTTTTGAAAAATTGATTTCAAAACGAGTCAGCTAATTGAATTTACCAGCTTAAGCTGACGTATTTTTCAAAAGATTGAACCGTAGGTACCGAACTTTATTATAGGCTGGGAATCTGGGTCGGCTAGAACGAAGGCTAAGGAATTTGCAACTCGTGAAGCTTAAGGCCTATGATGTCTAAGCTCTATTTATTAGATCCCGCCGGTAGGCTTGTACTGAACGCTTATAATACTTTTATATATATATTCAAGCTTTATTGAATTTAATAATTTTACACCAATACTTCCTCTGCATATTATTATATTGTGATAACTGTTATCCAACTGTCACAATTATACACATCCGGGCCCACCGGGAATCGAGTGTGACAAGAGGGTGAGGAGGGGTTAAACATAGACTGGGATGATATTGATTATGGTAAATGATGATAATGATGATGATGATGGTGATGATGGTAAAGGTAGTTCAAAGGTTGCTGATAGAATTAATGAAGCATTGGATGACAATCCTGAAGATGCTAGTACTTATAGTGGAGAAACAAGACGTAAAGCTTACAATGATGTGAAAACCACAACTTATGCTCATGAATTTGGTGGTAGTTCTCACAAAGTCAGGGGGAGTCTGGAAAGCAAATTGAATTTGTTGAACCTATTCTTGATGCAAAACCTTTAGCTACATTCTTTGATGAAAATTATGAAATAAAAGAAGGTGAATTTGCGCATAGTTATTCTAAAGAAGAGGTTGCTAAGTTGTGTGGGATTCTAACAGAAGATGTGGTTATTATTGAAGAGCCAGTTCAAGTGATAGATGATGGAGACGAAACATACTCTGCAGCTGAAGAATATGACTATGTTAAAGTAGAAGATGATTTTGATGACGAACAAGAAGCTTATATAAATAACAAAGGTGAAGATCTTCCTACTTTTACTAAGCTGCATGAACAAGAAGCTAAAGAATTATTGAAAAGAAAGGTTGAAGAAAAACAAAGTTCTAAAGAAGAATTGTCTGAAGATGAGTTGGAAACAAGACATGCTAAATGGTTCAATGCATCTATCAAATTCGATGTACAACCAAGACAACTTAAATTCTTCACACATGACAATAAAATATCAGCAGGAGATGTTATAATTTGGATAGACTTTTCAGAGTTAGACCATAAGAAACATGGTGTTAAAATTGATTGAGGGCTTTGATTGAATGATGTTAATCGATTACATTGATATCAAAATTATGATAAAAAACACTAAATTTCATCATGTCCGAAAAAGTGCACACAAGCTATTCTTAATAAACAGCGCATGACGTCATGTGTTGCGCATGAAGTTATGTGCCGTGCATGAAGTCATGCGATGTAGATCAAAAGTTTTAAACTTTAATTATGTGCTATAGACCAAAAGTGTCATATACAATGAATCATTCACATGCGTAGTTTACCAAAATTGGTGACATGCATTGTTATATGGTCATGCGTAATATGGTCATGTGCAGGACAAACTTGTGTCACAAAATTTTTCTAAGTGTTCTTTTTTGTAAATTATTGGATTAATGCTTGTTGTGTTATTATTTGTTTTGCAGATATGAAGAAGGCAATCTAAGAGAAAATTTGAGATAACAAACATAACATCTATGTGTATTTGGATGAGAATAAAAAAAACTCATAAGATTTTAAATACATCATGCCATTCCTTAAAACTTCAAGAATTTTTGAAGATATTATTGTTATTAGGTTGTCATATGAGTCACATATAAAAGAATTTTGGGATAATGCTTCTGAAGAATGTGATCGAAATCCGGTAGAGATTGAATCGAAGGTGAAAGGTCAAAAGGTGATTGTATCGGAACAATTAATCAGGGAACAATTCAAATTTAGAGATTCAAGTGATGATCCAGTTTTACTGCCTAATAAAATAGTCAGAGGATATTTTATGAGAATGGGATATAAGGGAGATATAATGCTAAGACATTGTCAAAAGGGTGTTTACCAAAACCTGACAAGTACCTATTGCATGTGCTTATTCATTGCTTAGGGCATTGTAAAGGAGGGTATGATAAAGCACCTAAGCGTCTTATGTCCGTTACTGCTGCATTATGTCTGAACATAAAGTATAACTTTTCAAAGATCATATCAGGGAATATGGAAGCGAATATTTGTGCTAATAGATGGTATATGTATCCAAGTTTATTCAGACATTTATTGATATCCAGACAAAAGATAGGGTAAGAGATCCAAAAGATAGACTTGAATTGGTTCACATGAATGACATTACAATGAACAACTTGACACCTTACCGATTGCAAGCTAAGAAAGATATTCCAAAGTTCTGAGGATTATTTGGGCATACTAAGAAAGAAAACTATGTTGCACCTAAAGAAGGTAAATGGAGGCATGATGATAGTGGTTCTGATACTGAATATTTGTCGAAGTATAAGCTAAGGAAATATGATATAAGGATTGAAGATAATAATGATGCACAAGGTTCACAACAACAAAAACTTAAAAGAAAAGCTAAAGCCAAGAGAAAACAAAAGATTGATGTTGATGAAGAAGTAATTTCTACAAATTCATCTAAGGGTGAAGAAGATACTCATGATAGTCCTGTTGCAATAACGAATCCAAACATTGCTACGTACCAAAGCAGATATGGTGGTAATCTGAATGTTGAGAAGAAGAAACAAACAGAGGACGATCTTGATAAAGACTTTATTCTGGAAGATGAGGTTCAAAAGAAGAAAACGGGAAGGAGAATCAAGTATGTTGCTAAGAGATGTCCACAAAAGTCTAAGAAAAGACAAAAGAAAGACACAGGTCTACATCTTCATGATGAGCCTGATGAAGATGAACCTGTATCAACCGTCGATGAACTAATGTCTACTGTTGAAACATAAGTTACAACTGAACCAGCTCAAGTGAAATAAGGCACACCAGCAATTGTTGAAGAGGTTATTGCTAAAAAGACCACTGAAGTTCTAGTGTCTACACCAACACCACCAAAACCAACACCGAAGAAAGCAACACCAATGAAAACACTGCTCAATTTAGAACACCATCCCCAAGAATTGATTCAAGCCAACTTCTGTGACACCCCGCGAAAACGCTGAACTACACCAGCTGATTCAGTGACTGCGTGCTAAATTTCGGGATAAAATTTCTTTGAACTTGGGATAATGTGACAATTCGGGTTTTCCTTTCACATTCCACTTACGTTGTAAACTCGTGAAGACAATAAATGTGATTATTGATTGGTTATATATATATATAACTGCTATGTGTAATATATGATTTCTAAATGCAATACTACTATTATTAGAACAAGTCCCACACTCCCTATATGTATACACTACGTATATATGAATGGTATGAGTATGAGGAATTATGTTATGAAGAATGGTGTGGCCGCACACCCTATCTTGGCCGCACGCTACTCATTTTCCCATATACACATTCTTATCCGTACACTTCAAACTATATATTAAATTCTACAAACTCAAACTAACCGCACACCCCATACACCATTTTAATAGCACACCACTATGCGGTCATCCATTTCAGCCACACACCCCTATGTTGGGCCCATCACAACCCAAATGACAACAGTTTGGACCGCACAAGCAGCCGCATACTCCCCTCACTTGTGTATAAATATGCACATGATTGCAAACCCTAGAATGATTGTCCCAATCATTGATGGCAACAAACATTCTCTTCTTTCACAAACATTCTCTCCGCTTTCAGAAACCCAAAAATATTCTTATCTTTTCTTGGAAATTATCGGCAGCATCATCATCATCAAGACAGCCAATGTTCATCGTCTTGGGAGCTTCATTCCCCTCTTTTTCCTACACACTCTTTGACTCTATATCATCCGGTTAGTATACTCTTACTACTTGATTTCAATACATGAAAATGTATGATTAAGATGATGATATATTTGTATAACATGTTTGATGATTGTCACACCCCAACCGATGGCGGAATAATCGGGGCATGGCACTGAGCGAAACAGATTGTCCAAGTGAATCCATAACAACTATTACTAACAATATATTTAATGCATAAACAGTTATTACAGACATTGTTTCTCAAAAATAAATAAACTGTTCAGACAACTCAGATTGTATTCAATGACGATTCTAGACCAACTACTTGATTCACCAAGCAAAGCATCCTAATCAACCTGTCACATATGTTTAAAAAATAAAGTAAATACACAGAGTGTAAAGGTGAGTACACAAGTTTAATAGCATATAGTATAGCGAAAGAGTTTTTGCATAACTAGCATGTAACACGTAGAAATGTTAAGCAAGTAAGCTATCGACAATGAAATATGCAACCGACATGACTGCGAGTTGTAGAATGCGCAACACATTATCACCACTGTGACCATGTGAAGTAAAACCCTAAACAACCCCTGTCCACGACAGGTGCTGAGTCCAAACTATAGTACTATCGTTGCTAAGGTGTCAGGCAACAATCACTGTGTAAACATAACATATAAGCATTCATCGAAACACGTATAACATGCGAGGGCGGTTAGCATTTAAAAGTGTTTGCGTTATGTGTTGATAACCTATTTAACACCTAAAAGTGCGTTAAGTGAAAAAGGGTTCGAGTATACTCACTGCATGTGTTTAGTAAATAAACACAGCTTGGATTGAAGGGAGCGCTTAGAGTTAGCCTGATAATAAAATGACAGTGTAAGCGTTGGACGGTGTGTAAAACAGAATGAGTGTTGGATGGTGAGTCGAACGGATGATCATCCGGACGGATAACCATTCGGTCAGCTGATCATTTGAGTGAGATGCAAGTGTTTGTAAATTGTTTTGAAACTTTTGAAGTTTTCGTTGTAGTATAATTCAAGTCATTCGATCGGATGGTCATCCGGATGGATGGCCATTTGATCGGATGGTTATTCGATTGAAAGTGCGATATTATTTGAAGTTTTGTAAAATTGTTTAATTGTTGAACTTATTGATAAAGGGTGAGTCACCTATCGAATAGTCTTTCGATCGGATGGTTATCCGATCGGATGGGTATTTAATCGGCGAACTGATGTTTTGAAAAGTTTGCAAAATTTTCCAAGTTAAAAAGTTTTGAGTTTTGATGGAGATGGTATGACGACGTGTAAAACAACGGAAACCATCCCAAGTTCAGCTCAGCCGATCGGATGGGAATCACCCCATTCGATCAGACTTAACTGTTCTTGCCGGAATTTCATGTTCAACCTGTGAATAGGTCGTCTCATCGGTGGGAAACTGTTTTCAGACCGGTTCTCCACTAGGGAATGAGTAGAGAGCCTGAACGAGTCTAGATTCTGTCGGTTTTGAGTGAAAAACTGATGAATGTTGAAGAAAAACATGTAAACTGTTGAAAATGTTCAGATCTATTGATGTTTCGCGTTAAATCATGTAGAAATCTTGTAGATCTGGGCAAATCATGGTGAGATGAGGTCACACTTCAATGTTCATAAGAACCCGAGGTGACATCACCCTAAAGCAGCCCAAATCCGATGATTTCATGGTGAAAAGTAGTGATTTCAGTGGAGAAGATGATGAAGATGCGTGTATTGAAGATGGAAGTACAAGATTTAGGAAGAAAACTTACGAAAATCGCTTGAAATCGAAGAAAAAATGCTTGAGAACGTGTTGGTCGGATAAGGATGTCACATCAATGAACAGTTGATGTGACAGGGGGTATTTATGGTGTGAGAGGTAAGAAAGGCAGTGCAGAGTAGTGGGTCGGATGGCCATCCGATCGGATGGTCATCCGGTTAGATGATCATTCGACCGTATGGTCATTCGATCAGTTGGCTGGTGCGAGTTAGTTTTCCAACTTTCGTTGCGTTGAGTTGCATTTAAGCAAGTTGCGAGTAAGCGATGCGATAGAATTAACAAGTAGTTACACAAATAACATAACACATAAAAACATAAAACACATAATAGTTACAATTATTTGCGATTTACTTTTATG
This sequence comes from Helianthus tuberosus, assembly GCA_030545235.1. NCBI lineage: Eukaryota > Viridiplantae > Streptophyta > Magnoliopsida > Asterales > Asteraceae > Helianthus > Helianthus tuberosus. Next base: position 7,176 of record JARYGA010032452.1, on the reverse strand, counting down.
CTTTTGCGATGAGATTGCGATGCGATAGCGTTGTGATTGCGTTTGCGAATAACATCCCAAAACATACATAAAGCACATAATAACACACACATAGGACAAAACCAATAGCTGCGTTCGAGTTTGCGATGCGTTGCGATGGCGTTTAGTAATAGTAGCGTTTAGTTGTGATTTCTGCTTTTATCGCATTGTTACTTCCGTTAGTAGTAAATCATAGTTTAAAATATCGTTAACCAATATATCGATTACTGAAAAAGGCTAAACTAATTGTCGAATATCAAGAGTACAAGCAATAATTAGGCAAGAAAAGACAGATCTGAATAACAACCTGACTTTTACTTTGACTTTGACTTTGACTTGTACTTTGACTTCGAAAAGTCGGGTTGTTACAGCCTCCCCTTCTTTAGGGAATTTCGTCTTGAAATTAAGGCGGAGGTGTAACGAATAGATGTGGATATTTAGCTTTCATATCACTTTCGAGTTCCCAAGTGAACTCGGCACCGCGTTTGCCTTCCCAGTGAACCTTCACTATAGGAATGCGTGAGCGTCGGAGTTTCTTGGTCTCTTGGTCCATGATCGCTACTGGCTTTTCCACAAAGTGTAATGTTTCGTCCACTTGTAGATCCTGAAGAGGAACATGCAAATTCTCTTCGGCTAGACACTTCTTGAGGTTCGAAACATGGAAAGTCGGGTATACGTTGCTGAGTTCCTCCGGTAATTCGAGTCTGTAGGCCACTTTGCCAATTCTTTCCAGAATTTTAAAGGGTCCAAGTGTTATGGGTGAAATTCTGAGCCCATATTCTGGATAATATCCTAAGTTATATCTTGATTATGTGAAGTCTGTTCATGCCTGGGATGCTTATTCAGGATATTGGTAACATCCTGACATGGTATCCTGAGGATCACTAACGGATTTTGTGCAGGAGCGCGAGTCCAAGCTTGCAACGTTCATGAGGACCTTTTCCCCGGAAGACTCGGTTTAAGTTGTCCAAAGAAGGATGTTGAACCTGTTTTACCTGGTCTCCAACGTTTACTAAGGAATATTCGAGGGCATCCCCCATTTATAGGAGATTTTGTTTTTGTTTCTTAGCTATAAATAGATGGATAAATCAGATCGAATAGGACACAACACTCACTGCTCTCTAACACTTCAACTCTCTCGCAACTCTCACTTTCACAAAAAAGCATTGTAACACTTAGGGATCTGATCAATATCCTGCACTGTATCCTGACGTTTGAAGTAATAAGAAGAACAAGGCAGCTGCGATTGTCAGCTCCTGAGGTTTTGTGCCGGCGATCTAGATTGATCAAGGGATTTCCTCGTATATCTCGTGTCACCCCCTTTACTTTTTGCTCATTGTTTGATTGCAAATATAGCTCAATATCCTGAGCTATATCCTGAAACTGTTTTAACAAACAATCAATTCAGCATATTTACAACACACATTCTTAGCACACTACCTCACTTAACTAATTTGATCACTAAATTGCTTAGGTAATTTTTACGAAAACAATTTGGCGCCCACCGTGGGGCAAGTGGTGCTATTTTTACTAAAAGCTTTTGCAAAATCATTACTTGGTTTTATGTTTTCAAAACTTTTTGCTACACTATTTTCAATGGCCTCGAGATCAAACATGAGCTCTTCCACCGTGTCTGCTACAACCTCTGCAACAATTGGTTTGGTGTTTCCTCCACCTCCTCCAAGGACGCAAGCCTCCTCGCAGCCTCAGGATATTATACCTACTCGGAGTATTCAGGGATCTGCCCCTGTTTTGGCCTCTAATGAAGAAATTCTAACCTTGTTTGGTAGTGTACAGGAATAGATGAGGCAATAGCAGGAGACCAACCAAATGCTTTTAAGAGAAATACAACTCTTGAAATCCAGCTCAAGCAGGCCCGCTAAGGATACTGTCACTCCCTTGCAACCTAGGGCTTTGAACTTTAGTTCTGCAATATATACTGAGGATAACAGGGGAAATATTATGCCTAGCCATTCCCAGAGTCATAATCCTGAGATACCCTCTTCGGTTAGGGTATCAACTATAAGAAGTTTAGGATATGCTCCAAGATATGGCCAGAATCCTCAAACTGGTAACATATCTAACAATAATAATACTCTTGCTACTAATGGTATGGGGTCTTTGCAGGATGCAGGTGTGACATCAGCACTTTCCAGGGAGCTTCAGAAATTGAAGGACATGATATCCAGTGTACCTGGAGTGGTCCAACCAATCCCAGAAGTATCCCAGGATAGCCCCAAGATATCTCGATTCGCATATCCTATCTGTGATGCTGAAATCCCGAAAAGATTTCAAACCCCCAGCATGAAGCTCTATGACGGAACTACGGATCCTGAAGAGCATATTGCCCCAGTATAGGGAAAGGATGGAGATCAACCCTATCCCTCCAGATCTCAAGGAAGCATGCTTATGCAAGGGTTTCGGTTCTACCTTAAGAGGATCAGCCTTAAAATGGCTCTTAAACGTTCCTCCTCATTCAATTACATCATTTGCTCACTTAATCAACTTATTTAATAGTCAATTTTCTTGTAGTCGGAGTTTTGAAAAACTAACAAGTGATCTCTACAGGATAACTCAAGGACCTCAAGAATCTTTAAGAGATTATTGACGTGATGTCGTAGTCACGATCAAATTTAATCCCAATAACAACTATATAGATAGTGGCAAGTGGGTATCGAACACAGGGAGTTTGTGGAATATGTGTTATTTGAAAGTTTATCTAATTTTAACTAAATTAATCTAATTGCAAGAGAAATAAAATTCAAGAGTTTATGTGAGTGAATTGGTTTTAGACTAAATTAAACTAAGTAAATTGCAAGAGAAAAGTTTGGTTGTAAGCAAATTAGAGACAAATGACCATCCTAGATTTCCGGTTTGTTTCGACATTCATATTATCATTCCACTAGAAAGAACTACATAGACATAGCTCATGCGTGATTACTTGCAGTGATGAAAGGGAACTAAGTACTCAGATTCCTAGAACGTGAGGTTGTTACCCGATGATCAATCAACCCTTACCCAATCCTAATTCTACCCATGATATCTCGATTGCCAACGGCACCAAGAACGTATGGTTTCAAACTAGATTAACATAAGAATTAACAAGTTACTAACAAACAATCACACACCATAACAAACCAACCATAAAGATAAGGATTGCTATTCTAGAAATTAGGAAATCAAATACAAAATGTCTCAAGCAAACCTTCAATCTAGGACGATCATAAAGTGTTTAGCCACACATGGCTCGGACAAACATCATGATAATAGTTTCAATGTTCAAGGGAATCAAAAACATAAAAACAAAGATTAACCAGTGTTCTCCCCCTCCAAAAACTCTCCAGGTTGCTCCCCCAAATTCATGTGTCCAGCAGTTGTAACCGAAAAATGAGATGATTAGTCCTCATAAAAACCCATCAAAAGACAATTAAATGTAGGAGTTACAAAAGCTCTCTAGTCGTAGCCAACATGTGGCGTCCAGTCCATCTCTCGACCCAAGTGTGAAGTTTAATGTTGGTGTTGACTATTGTGATTATTAAAAAATAATATAAACCCCAAGATCTCAGCCGTCAAGACCCTCTTGTGTGCATATGTCGGCTCCACTTGTATGCGTGTATATTTAATTCCCTGCACATAAAAGTCTTGCATGTGCCACCAAAAACATCATTGAACCCCACAATGATCACGTGACACCCCCAAAGTCGATGATGATTATGATGATGTTGTTTATAAAAAAAAAATCAAGTCCCCCCAGTCTCTTCACATGTGCCGTCCAAAAGAAGTCCAGCCCACACAAGTTCAATATCGGCCCAAGTTCCTTTTGATGTCGGTATGTATCATCAATTAATGAAACCCATGTGCGGCCCTATCTCCTTCCTTGCATGTGCTATCCCACAAAAGTCCACCTCCAAAATCTGCCATGATTATCCTCTCTCCAATATAATGATGATGTTGGCCCGTGAGTTGTCAAAGCCCAGAAGTCAAGTGGGTCCTGCCAATCTTCTCGTGGATATTGTTGCTGCCCCTTTTTAGTTCCTTTTTGGCTCGCATGATGATTATTAATATTGGCCCCCATAGTCACGTGAATGGCTCAATGATATGATGATGTTTATGTTGAGGAACAATCAATATAATCCACAAGTCTCCTTGCCATCAAAGCCCATGTGCATGTATATTATCAACTTATAAGATTAAGATGTGATTTATGAGAGAAAACAACCTCCACATGAGTCTTTGATTGAAGTCAGCCGTGATGATGACCTTGACTTTTCTTCCTTAGATGTGCCGCCAAAACCAACCCCCACGTGACTTCCTTTCTATAACAGTGATGATGATGTAAGAGATGTTGACTAACACTTTCATGTGCATGTGATATCTTTATGTCGTAGCCTACGGGTTCCAATTTAACCGAATTAAGCGATTTACCTGTAAAACACACGAACACTCGTAGTTACTATATTCAAGCAAATAACCAAGTAAAGCATGGAATTTTAATCTTTTTAAACCATTTAAGGGTTGTCCAGCGGACCACCCATCACATCCCCACACTTACCCGTTGCTTGTCCCAAGCAACCCATTCAAAACTATTTCAAAACCACAAGCGATCAAGATGCAAACCAAGCTAAAATGTATGGTCCTTTTACTAACTTTCAATCATACCACAAGACACACCCCTCACAAAAATCTCTCGGTGACAAGAAATATTAGCACATAATGCTAAACCACTCAATGCGTGTGTGTGTTTGTGCGACAATAAGCTTGTATAAAAATCAAGTCTCCTCCTATTGAGTATTTAGCATGCTTATGAATCAAAATGACTTACGGGTTGTAACGGGGCTAGGTGCAAAGGTAGGAAAATGGGGGAATATATATGCGAGAGCTAATTGATTTGACCCGGTTTTTATTTCTACTACTACGAAGCAAACACCAAATATATACAAAACTTCTTCAACATCTCAATTACTATTGCAACTAAATACTTCTTTTTGTATTTTTCTCATATTTTTCTCTTTTTTTTTCAACAATAAACTTCAATAATATATACAAGAACATCAACATTACATACTAAATTCCTAAACCGGGTCATCTCAATCGGTAAAATTTATATAGGAAGTAGGCTTGGGTCACAACCGAATGGTTTAAGGCTCAAACGTGGCAATCTAAAGACCAAACCCCCACCCCTCACAATACCAAGCTCATATATGTAACGTATGAGGTCCAACCCCCAATTCCCACACTCTCACACATCTAGACGAGGCTACCTAAAAGTCCCCTTTCATTTCCAAAAGCATGCTAACTCTAGGATTTAACAAGTATTCACACACAAGTTCTATTAACACACAACACACACCGCCACTCAAACAATGAAATATCAATAACAATCATGTGTGGCTCAAATCCTCACCAAGAAAAGACTAGGAATGGGTGTCGGTGTGTCAAGTGGCACAATATCAAGTTTTCAAATTTTAACAATTTTCGCTTGGATTTACAAAATTTTTAAAACTCTCAAAAATTTCCCCCATCCCCACACTTGGGATACATTGTCCCAATGTATGGTTTTGAGGGAAAGATCGCTTCTAACCAAAAATATTAGCTTTCGCTAATATTCTCAAATCCCAAATTTTTTTTTTTTTTTTAACAACTAATACCAATATTTTAATACTAAAGAACATAACAAGACTAAGGAAAGAGTACATTGACCTAGTGAAGTTTGACACAACAGATGTTGTAGATAATCCGACTTCCTATCATCACCTTCACACAACTCTCCGCACATCTTCCCCACACTTATCTAAAAACACCTTGGGTTGCCTCCCAAGCAGCGCTAAAGTTTAGGTCTTCAGCCCGACCGTACCTGATATGTCTCAAGGTGGTCTCAATGCACATTTACCTTTTTCGTTGCTGATGTAAGCACGGTGTTCGATTCTTCTATTGTGTCTGTGCTTTGTCACGTCCCATCTTTCTTTGCAAAATTCTTTAAATCCACATTTTCCTACCGAATTTCCAACAAATGCTCGGTAGTTTACTCTCCACTTCACTACTTCGTTTTCTGTGCCCAACAAATCCAAACTCTCCCATAAACATAACTTATGAATGAAATCTCCCACATCATGAAGTGCCACCTTCCTAGTTTCTAAACATGCATCCTTAACACTATTGGTTTCCATAACCACCACAGCCTGAGAGTTGTAATCAACTTTGATTGCTTCATCAAGTAAAAGGCCCTCAACTTTGCTCTCCATAGGTGGTTCCTCCACAATAATTTCAATTGTATATTCCTCATTTGGCCCTAATAATTCAGTTTCAAGTTCGGGAGGACTCACAACCTTTTCTTCTACATCACCCATAGGTGTCATTTGTTCAATCTGCACATATATCCAGTGTTGTTTTGCTTGACGTTTTTCCACTATCGACGTCCCTGGCCTCCTCTCTTTCACCTCTTTTGGTAACAAATCATATTTCCATTCCAAAAGTTCTACTCGTTCTTCCATTGACAAATGAGGTTTTGTTAATTCTTTTTCAACATGAACCATGTGTCTCTTTCTCATCATCTCGTCAAGACTTTCAGATTTATGTGACTGATAGTGCAAAGTAGGTTGTTGAGTTACACATTCATAACCATACTGATCAAATGTATACTGAGCATGATAATAGTCTTGATCGTACATCTGAGGGCCTTCATATGAAAGTTGAGAATATTCATCATAATAATCACCGTAATCGTACTCCTCTTGGTAACTCATTTCCGGATCAAATGCCAAAGGTGATAGCTTGTGAGAGCTCCTAGTACGCATGCACCTGTCAATACCTGCACACTAACACACCCAGCGTAAACCAGAAAAATAACAAACCTAAGAAGATCAAAAATAACACACGTTGCGCACTACTCCCCGGCAACGGCGCCAAAATTTGACGTGATGTCGTGGTCACGATCAAATTTAATCCCAATAACAACTATATAGATAGTGGCAAGTGGGTATCGAACACAGGGAGTTTGTGGAATATGTGTTATTTGAAAGTTTATCTAATTTTAACTAAATTAATCTAATTGCAAGAGAAATAAAATTCAAGAGTTTATGTGAGTGAATTGGTTTTAGACTAAATTAAACTAAGTAAATTGCAAGAGAAAAGTTTGGTTGTAAGCAAATTAGAGACAAA